>PVHX01017193.1:0-40810 GCA_004024805.1 Geosciurus inauris | reverse complement strand
CGCCCGGCTACCTGGCTCTCTTTAAAAGCAGAGGGCGGTGTGGAGGGTGATGGGCAGCTGCTTCCTTCCACATTGCCCTCATGGTCTCTAGGAGCTGCCCTGTCTATCCCAGAGGTCTGGCTTGGCTTATCTGCTGCTCACACTCCTTCTCACTTATGTCCTAAAGAGCACATCTGGCTACCACCAGGTCACTTCTCCAACCTGTCACCTTGCAGGTCCGTCTTTAACCTTGTAGCGCAAATGTTCAAAGCCCTTCTCTGGTCTGCTCGTCCTGAGAGTATCCCCATTCAAGGGCATTCTCTCTTCCTAACTGCCCAGGCTCTGGCCTTGGGGAGTCCTCAAGGCAGGAAATGGGACAGGGAAGTTGGGGTCCAGGAGGGCTACCAAACCATTGTTCTGGGCAGTCGGAACCCTGAGGGGCAGTGTGGGTCAGGGGCACGGGCTCTCTAGTGGAGAAGTCAGCTCTATGTGCTCCATGCTGGACACTGCTCACATTCTTGCCCAAGGTCCCATTTATTTCTCATTGTGACTGAAGGTCTTTTCAGGTCCTAATGTCTGCTTCCCCAAGTTATGTTGAGGCAGCAGTGATTGGGACTCGTTTGCATGGAGAAAGGGAATGCTGTCCCCTTGGTCTGCATTTGGGGCCTTTTTGTTGTTGATGTTGTTATTGTTTCTCTTATTTATTCATTTACTTATTTATTTTTGCAGTATTGGGGATTGAACACAGGGGTACTCTACCATTGAGCTAAATCCCAAGCCTTTTTTTCTTTCTTTCTTTCTTTTTTTTTAAAGTTTTAGTTTGGGACAGGGTCTTGCTAAGTTGCCCAGGCTGGCCTCCAACTTGCAGTCCTCCTGCCTCAGCCTCCTGCCTGAGTCATTGAGATTGCAGGCATGCACTACTGTGCCCAGCTCTCTCCCTTTTTAACATGGGCAATTGTTTCTGACTCTCTCTTTTTTTTAACAGTTTCAAATCCATATAGAATTATATGCCAATTCCTGTGCCCTGTTGTCTTAAGGCAAATGCCATATTATTTTATGTGTAAATACTTGGCAGTGTGTATCTTTGGGAGACAGGGACCATAGGTGCTCTGAAGGCCAAGTTCCAGGGCTGGCACGAGTATGGTGTCCCAGCCATGCATAATCACCCGTGCCTGCCCAGCCTTCCCGCTGCCTTTTCTCCCACACCTGGGAAGCTTTTGACCAGGCAGGGGTCATATCCTGTTCATCCCATCCTGTCCTTCCCAGGGCATGCTAGGCCTGCATACATGTCTCTGTCACTGCCCGCACAGGATCCTGGGGGAGGCCATTCTGCCCTTCCCCCTCACACTGGCTGAAGTGACACTGGGCATTGGCCGTGGCCGCCGGGTCATTCTTCGAAGCTACCAGGAGGAGGAGGCAGGTGAGGGAGCCAGACATGCTCTGGTGGGCAGCAGAGATGGAGTTGGGCCCAGAGACCCAGGGACTCAAGTTCCTCCTCATGCCTGCCCAACAGACAGCACCGTCAAAGCCATGGTGACTGAGATGAGCATTGGGGAGGAGGACTTCCAGCAGTTGCAGGCCCCAGAAGGAGTGGCCATCACTTTCTGCCTCAAGGAATTCCGGGTGAGCTTCCCACCACACCCACTGCCCTGTCGTCCTGCCCAGCCGGGCCCTCACCACCTGCTGCTTTCCTCCCAGGGCCTCCTGAGCTTTGCAGAGTCAGCACACTTGCCTCTTAGCATTCACTTCGATGCTCCAGGCAGGTAATTCCCAGCTTGAGGGCGGGGAGGGGAAGGGCTCTGGGCTGCTGGCAGGGAAGTGGAATGGCCTAGTTCAGAGACCCTGTCCCTTGCTCAGGCCAGCCATCTTCACCATTGAGGACTCTTTGCTGGATGGCCATTTTGTCTTGGCCACACTCTCAGAGCCAGACCTGCACTCCCAGGACTTGGTCTCCCCAGAGCTCCACAGGCCAGTGCCTCAGCTACAGGCTCCTAGGTGAGGGCATCGTCTACCACTCCTCCCCTCCATCTTTGTGCACCCCAGCATGAGCCTGCTGCTTCCAGCTCCGCACCCCCCCCCCCACTTCCTGCCAGGCCCCAGCCCCGCAGGCTGTGCCTTCTGGTCAGCTGTACTCAGAGACCCCTCCCACCTAGGGAGGCATCCCCAAGGTCCTGCTGGCTTCCTTCTCTGGCTGAGGCCTTCCCTCTGAGCCTCACTGGCCAAGGAGGGAAAGGGCTGCTGGGAGGCAGGGAGCTGCCTGGGGTGAGGAAGCAGGTGGCTGGAGGGGCAGGTGGGTTGGGGAGGATGGGCCCCGTATAGCTGAAGGAGAGGAAGTTTGGTCTGGCCCCCCGCCCAGCACATCCCTGGGCTCCAGTGCTCTCCAGCTCGGTCCCCTGGGATGGTGGGGGCTTGGGCCCCATGTGGCCTCATTCTCAGGACTTGCTGCTCCCTTCCCCCAGCTGAGCTAAACTAGCCTCAGGATGCCTCCCTCAGGCCCCTACCAGAACTCTGATCAAAGGGATTCCAGGCCCACCCCCTCCAGGAAGTCCCCACTTAACCCCTGCATCCTCTCTCTCCAGCCAATCAGGAAGTAATAAAACCAAGAGCTCACCAGCAGTCTTGAGGCCCCAGAGCCTCCTCGGAGCCCTCCAGGGTGGGGCCGTCCTATGTCCCCTTTTCTCTCCCTGCTTCTGATAATCCATCTTTGCCTGCAGCACACCCCACCTCGATGACTTTGCCAGTGATGACATTGACTCTTACATGATTGCTATGGAAACCACTGTAGGCAGTGAGGGCCCACGGGCACTGCCCTCCATTTCCCTTTCCCCTGGCCCCCCCTCAGAGGAGGAAGATGAAGCTGAGCCCACTACAGTGCCTGGGACTCCCCCACCCAAGAAGGTAGGGCTGGAAGTGGGGGCTGGGAGGTGGGGAAGGAGCTGCCTCCAGAGCTCATTGGCTTCCTCCTCTTTTCCAGTTCCGCTCGCTGTTCTTTGGCTCCATCCTGGCCCCCGTCCACTCTCCCCACGGCCCCAGCCCTGTGCTGGCTGAAGACAGTGATGGTGAAGGCTGAACCGAGAACTCAGTGCGCGTGTCCAAAGGCTGTGGACTACAGCCTCGGCCAGTGGCAGGGCTGGACCTCAGTTCAGGGGACAGCAGAGGGACTGACTGCTGGAGGTGAGCTGGCAGTTCTGCAGCCTCCTGCAGGCCCCACCTGGCTGTCTGCTGCAGGGCTGTCCAGCTAACCTGCTTGGCCGGAGTCCTGCCATCCCCCAACCTGCGGCCTGTCACATCTCTTCCCAGGGCTGGTGCTAAGCTGCACCAGACAGCTTCCTTACCTCTTATTTACCATTCAGGCTCAGGCCAGGCTGGAGCCGTCTGGCCGGGGCTAGAAGCCTGCCTCCCTCGCTCTCCAAGAAAAAAATCACAGTGGGGCTACTGCCCCTGCTGATCCACTTTGTCTGCCAATCATGAGTTCCCTTTCCTCAAACGCTGGGCACATCTCTGGGACCCTCTGTGGATGGAAAGGACTGTTTGTCTTGCTTTTTCAATGTCCTCTGGCCCTCACTTGGAATTCCAAGAGCCTCTGGACCCAAGAGTATGGCTGGGGCTGCCCTGGCTGGGCCTGTGCCAGCAAGCCTGCCCGCCCCAGTGCTTCTGTGCAGAAAGGCGGCCAGGCCCAGTGTTTGGGACAAGAGAGACAGAGGCCACGGAGAGAATCCAGCTTTGACCTTTATTCAAGAGACCAGATGGGTCACCCCAGGATCCGGCTGCCAGCCCTGTGTGGCCAAGCACAGCTGGAGACCCACAATCTGGCCTGCCATTGCCCTGAGCTGCAGCCTCAGCCCCAGGATCCCACTTGCAGCCACCACCAGTGCAGGTGGGAGGGAGCCCTGGGCGATTGGACGCTGCTATTGATTCATTAAAAAAAGAAAAATACACCAAGGCTCCATGTTCCCCATGATGGGTGGGCCTCAGGGGCCTGTATGATCCCCCATGGCAGCATGATTTCTTTACAATCAATCCATCATCTGGGGCAGAGGGGTGGCACACGGAGGTTATTTCTTGGCTTTGGCGGAGTTGCGAGGTGGGGTGATGGGTCGGCCTCCAGGGTTCAGGCCACTGAACTGCCCGTATTTCCCCTTGTTCTTGTCGGCGGGCTTGAGGATCTAAAGAGACAAAGTAGTGAGGCCCACAGTGCTGGGCCGCAGGGGGCACAGGGCCCACCGGCACCTTCCCCAACACCTACCTGGAAGGAGCACATGAGGGTCTCATCCACACTCATCATGGCACCAGCATTGTCAAACTCGCCACAGTAATTGGGAGCTGAGAAAAGTGTTACCAGCTGCCGCTTGGCAAAGAACTCGTAGCCATCTTCTACCACCTGGGCAAGGATAGGAGCAGTTAGGTCCACAAACATGGCTTGCCCACTGTCCTTCCTGCCCCTAACCAGGACTGTTGGCCCACCTGGTGTGCCCGGCAGATGAGGTCCAAGTCATGCTTGTGCAGAAACTTGGCCACCACCTCAGCCCCAAAGGTAAAGGAGACACCACGGTCATTCTCGCCCCAGCCCTGCACGTCCTTGTCAGGGTCAGACCACAGCAGGTCACACAGCAGGCCCTGGTCAGGCACGTCTGTGGGCCGCATGATACGCCGAATCTGCTCCATGGATTGCAGGTCTGGAGACAGGCCTGTGGAGGTAAGGACATTTCCTCAAACAAGCATCAAAACAAAGATCTCTCCCTCACCCCTTCCCTGCCCCAGGGGACTTCTGGGAATGAGCCTCACTTCCCACCACCCTGCCATCTCCTGGACTCCAGGAGTCCAGGTGGGCAGATTCAAGTCCCAAGCAAAAAGATGTCCCTGCTCTGAGCCCAGAACTCCCTGGAGAAAGGCAATGCAGGATGCCAAATGCCACAACAGGAAAAGGGTGCAGCCTAACGGTGGCATGGGGGGACTTCCTGCCAGTGACATCCAAGATTAGACACAAGGAGAGCTGTTTCAGGCAACTGGGAATAGTCCTGCTAACAACTTTGCTCCAAGGCCCCCAGGGATGTGACCTGGACTCCTTCCTGGGCATTTCTTCAGTATGTGCCCACAGCCACCCTCACCTCCATGACAGCAGAAGATTTTCTCATCCACAATGGCTGCGATGGGCAGGCAGTTGAAGCAGTCGGTGAATGTTTTCCACAGTTTGATGTTGTAGCGTCTCTTGCCTGCCCAGGGGAAGGAGATGGCTCGTGGGGAGGTCTGCCCACCCCGCCCTGGCTCTCTGGGCCATCCACAATACTTTGTGGGCTGTTCAGTCTTAGCTGGAAAAGGAGACTGGAAGGCAAGGAAGGCTCAAGCCCACACCTGACCCCTACCAGTCTTCCAGGAGTAATTTTAAAGCACCTGAGTCTGTAGAAATCTTGGGGTCAGAACCTTCCCCCACCCCATGATAGGGCAAGGCCACACAAGCATCCTAAGTGAAAGATATACTGGAGGGGTGTGTCCCCAGACAAGACCTTGGTGGGAAGCAGTAGTAAATGGATAGTCCTCCAGGCAGTATCCATTCACCAGACTCCTCTTGGGTGCCAGGCCTCAGGCTAGAGAGAGCAGGGCAGGAATCTGCCAGCCCACCAGGGATCTGTCAGGGTCCCATGAAGAGTGGTGTGTGCAGTTTGGGTCCAACACTCAGACCACTCACACTCATCGTAGAAGCCATAGATGCGGTTGATGCTGGCACACTCGTGGTTCCCACGCAGCAGGAAGAAGTTCTCAGGGTACTTGATCTTATAGGCCAGCAGCAGACAGATGGTCTCCAAAGACTGCTTGCCTCGGTCTACATAGTCCCCCAGGAAGAGGTAGTTGCTCTCTGGAGGGAAGCCACCATACTCAAACAGCCGCAGGAGGTCATAGTACTGGCCGTGGATGTCACCTGTGACCCAGGGAACTGGGTAAGCTAGGTGCGAGATGTATACTTGAACCCAGGACCAGAAATGGGCTGAAGGGAAAAGGAATCCAGGAATTTTGGGGAGGAGGGCAATGCCACTTTCAGGAAGCCAAAGGGTCCTGGGTGGGAGCCTCACCGCAGATCTTGAGGGGGGCCTCCAGCTCCAGAAGAATGGGCTGGCTCAGGAATATCTCCCGGGATTTGAGGCACAGACCACGGATCTCGTTCTCTGTCAGCTGTACATTCTTTCCAGGCCGTGAGCCCTGCACTGGGGGCGCAATGGGGTGTTAGGACCCTGGCCCCTCGGACAGAAGGTGGGTGGGCAACTCAGGTGGCCCCTTGGTACCTCTGGGATCGGGTGGACCAGGCCTTGGCCAGGGGCAGCTGCTGCTGCGGGGCCTCCGGGGACTTTCTTCTCAAGCCTCCCAAGACAAGACCCCCAACTACCCTCGAGGCCCTCTACCGGGGACTGCTGGGCGCAGGGGCCTGTCACCCAAAGCTCAAAAGCACAGCGCCCCTTCCTGGCTACGCTGCACAGGTTTCTCCCTCGCCCCAGGAGCCCAGGCCACCCGTGCGCCCCGGCCCAGGATGGGGGTTGCTCCGCCTGCCGGAGAGGCCCAGAGCCCCGAGGCGCGCCGCGGGGGAGAGGACGCCGTGGCCACGGGATCTCGCGGCGCGTCCCCGCCCAGTCGACGCTGGCCCCGAGAGGGTCAGGCCCGGCCGCGGCCACTTCCGGGCCGGGCAGGGGGCCACGGCGCGGACCTTCCCCACCCGGCCAACCTTCCAGCAAGCGCCCGATGATAGAGTCCAGGTTGAGCTTCTCGCTGTCGGACATGGCGGCGCCGCCGCTCCGGCCCACCAGCTCCGGGCCCGCTCCTGTCTCCCGCCCTCCCGCAGCCTCCTTCCGGCCTGGCTCTCCTTCCGCCCGCCCCGGCCCGCCCCGGCCCGCCGCCCCGCCTCCTCGCCGCCCGCCCCGCCGCGCTGCGCCCCGCCGCGCCCCGCCGTCCCCCGTGATCTAGCGCCTCCACTGGACTTGAGGTGCAGCGCCGCGGTGGACCGAGGGCGGAGCCTCGGGCGGCGGGGCGGGGCCTGGGCGGGCGGGCGGGGCCTGGTTGGTAGCCGGTGGGCGGGCCGTGGTGGGTGTAGTTTGTTCTGGTTCCGCCCTTGAAGAGTCTCCCAGCTGTTTTCAGATAATTTGGAACCGGAAGTACCGGGAAGTTGTTTTTCTCTCGTGAAAGCTAAATAGCCCTTCTATCCCTGCCCTGGGTGTGAGCACATTAATAATCGCTTTGGCAAACACTGCAGAGTAAGACCTCGAAGCACAGAAAGAAAACTATGGCTTGGAGATTGCAAGGGCCTATTCCAAGACCTAGGCCTCATCATATTCACCTGGGTCTCTGTGGCCCGCCCAGGCAGCTGAGCAGATGCAAGGACATCTGCCACTGAGCTCCAAGCGTATTTTCATGCACATTGCCTCGGTGCCTGCTAAGTTAATATTTTTTATGAATCCCATAATTACCTTTTGAGTAGCATAGTAATATTGCATTGTGTGCATATTAAAAGTGATACTTTGTAGGGGCTGGGGTCATGGCGCAGTGGTAGCGTGCTCGCCTAGCACGCGTGAGGCACTGGGTTCAATCCTCAGCACCACATAAAAATAAAGATATTCTGTCCACCTACAACTAAAAACATAAATATTAAAAAAAAAGTGATACTTTGTAAAGAGCAAACATTAAGTAAACCATATTATTGGAACGCTGAGTTGAGTGTTTTACACACCAGTAACCTCAAAACTGGAAATGACCTGGCCTCTTCACCTCTGGCAGGCTCCAGGCCCCAATGCACTGGCACAGGGGTAGGTGGGAGGAGCCCTGGCTCAGGGACACAGGGCAGGCAGGAAGAGCCTCAGAGAGGAAGGGGTGAGCCCCCCCTACACACTTGGGAGGGGCCCCCAACCGATTGCTGAGGCTGAGGAGGAAGTGAGAGGAAGGAGGTGAGGTACAGCAGGGAGGTGAGCTGAGCTGGTGGGGACAGGCTGGGCCTGGGGCCTGGTCTCCATGGAGGCCTGGCCTTTATGTCACCTCAGGGACTAGCCCACTCCCCAGTAAAAGGGCACATGGGGGCTTAGTTAGATATCCTGAAACCTAACCCTGCCAACCCAACAGCC
This sequence comes from Geosciurus inauris, assembly GCA_004024805.1. NCBI lineage: Eukaryota > Metazoa > Chordata > Mammalia > Rodentia > Sciuridae > Geosciurus > Geosciurus inauris. The sequence continues at coordinate 32,732 of PVHX01017193.1, read as the reverse complement.
AGCCCAGGAAGTGGTTGACTGGGAACCCAGGCCCCAGGTTGGCCAGGAGCAGCCCCTCACATTGACTCTCCCCAGGTCTTGCAGCCTGTTGCATCGGGGGTCTGGGGCGCCATGGCCCAGGCCCTGGGGGAGGACCTAGTGCAGGCTTCTGAGCTGCAGGATGATTCCAGCTCTTTGGGGTCTGACTCAGAACTGAGTGGGCCTGGCCCATATCGTCAGGCTGACCGCTATGGCTTCATTGGGGGAAGCTCAGCAGAGCCAGGGTAAGTGGGGCAGGGATGGGGGATGGCAGGGTGCAGGCACTGAGGATGGGGGCTGAGGGTTGAATTCTGGAGCGAGACCCAACTTCAAGGATCTGGAGAGGGTCTGGTAGCTGGACTGGGCAGAGACTCAGCCAGTATCTTCCCTCCTCAAGCTCCGGGGGTGGGAAGGGTAGGTTCCTGTATGCCTCTTTTACCTCAGCTTCTAAGGATTTGTACCCATCCCTGGGGACGAACATCTTTCCCCCTTTCATCTCTGGCCCAGGAATCTTGGATCCAAACCAAAGAACCCACACCTCTTCTCCCTTCCCCAATGTGCAGACAGGAAAACAGTCCAGAGAAAGAAATTTGTCTTAGGTCACATAACAGATCCGAGACAGAAGCAGACTTAAACTTGGACCCCTGGCTTCTAGTCCAGGGCTCTGTCCAGCCAGCTTTCTATATGAATTGTCTGTGTCCCTGACCTGGGCGACAGTCAACCACCTCCTCCCCCCTTTAATTTTTTCCTGCTTCTGCCTACATCAGAACTATATCCTTTCCTATCCCTTATGACTATCATTGGCAGGTTCTGGGTCACAGGTCACCCTCTAGGACTCCCCAGAGAGCCCCAGCTCCAGGAAGTAGGTTTACCTGAGTTATCTGGAAAGGGCAGGTGTGGGCTGTGGGGAGCAGCTACCAGCACCTGGATACACGTGCTATGGGTTCCCAGGCCAGGTTACCCCCCTGCAGACCTTATCCGCCAACGAGAGATGAAGTGGGTGGAGATGACCTCACACTGGGAGAAGACCATGTCCCGGCGGTACAAGAAGGTGAGAGAGGAGTGACCCATCCAGGCCCCTTCCTCTTTCCCCTCCGCCTCAGCCAGTGCCTTAATAAAATTTGCCCGTGCTGTGACCCAGCACCCCTGCCTTTACCCCCTGCCCCCCAGGCCGCCCCCTGGCCTGTGAGAGTTGTGTCAGGGGCCTGTCAACAGGAGCAAGTAAGGTCAACCTAATGGAGCCCCCCTGCCTGGCCCACAGGTAAAGATGCAGTGCCGGAAGGGCATTCCTTCGGCGCTGCGTGCCCGGTGCTGGCCTCTGCTGTGTGGGGCTCAGGTGTGTCAGAAGAACAGCCCTGGCACCTATCAGGTAAGGGAATTACCTCCCCTTCCCAGAGCTCCTTATTACCCTGAACCCTTGTACCCACCTTTCTGTCCACCTGCAGGAGCTGGCAGAGGCCCCTGGAGATCCACAGTGGATGGAGACCATTGGCAGAGACCTACACCGTCAGTTCCCTCTGCATGAGATGTTTGTGTCACCCCAGGGTCATGGGTACGAGGCCAGCAATGCCCAGGGACCCCAGCTTCCCCACTCTCGCTTTACATCCTTGCATCTCAGGGGACCCAGCAAGGCCCAGGGAGGTCGTATCCTGGGTAGAGGCCACAGAGGGTGGGAGGGAGTGTCTGGGGGCCCAGCCCCTGATGGGGTCTTCTGGCACAGGCAGCAAGGGCTCCTGCAGGTTCTCAAGGCCTACACCCTGTATAGACCAGAACAGGGCTACTGCCAGGCCCAGGGCCCTGTGGCGGCTGTGCTGCTCATGTACCTGCCTCCAGAGGTGAGTGAGCTCAACCCTGCTTTGAGACCCTCACCCTCAATCCCTAGTGACTGGACCCCCATCAGTTGATCCTGAGCTCTGGACCCATGACCCCCAACCTCGGCAACTCTGGCCTCCGGATCCTTTACTCCCAGACCTTGTCTAGAGACCCAGGGCCTCATGACCCCCAACCTCACTCAGTGACCTTTAAGCCTAATAATGACCTTGATACCAGGAACATGGGACCCTCGGCCTTCTGTCCCCTATCCCAGTGATCTAGGAGTCTGGACATTTTCAACTTGATTTTTGGACTCTTGATTCTGAACCTGTGACCATGAACTCTGTCCCCAGTGATCCCAGGACTCAAACTTTATGCCCCTCTCAACTCTTGCCCTGACTCTGTGACCCTCAAGTCCAGCACCCTGAGCCCTGTAACATCCAACCCCTGAGTCCATGGTAGGCCTTGTCTTGGGACGAGGGGGCCTTCTGGTAAGAGCCACCAGGCACTGAGCAGGGCCAGAGTCGCCCTGAGTCCCGGCTCCTGACAGTGCTCCTACACCCACTCCCCATCCTGCCTCCCACTGTGGCCCTTGCTCAGTGGGCACTCACAGGCCTGTGCCCTGCCCCCAGGAGGCCTTCTGGTGCTTGGTGCAGATCTGCGAGGTCTACCTCCCTGGCTACTACGGGCCCCACATGGTGAGAGGCTGGGATGGGGCAGGAGGCAGGAAGGGTGGGGGCTGCAGAAGCCTGGGTTTGGGGAGTAGAGATTCTGGGTGGCACTAGCCAGCTGAGTTGATGGACGTGGCCACAGGAGGCTGTGCGGCTGGACGCCGAAGTGTTCACGGCCCTGCTGCGGCGGCTGCTCCCGCGCGTGCACAAGCACCTGCAGCAGGTGGGCGTTGGGCCCCTGCTATACCTGCCTGAGTGGTTCCTGTGTCTCTTTGCCCGCTCCCTGCCCTTCCCCACAGTGCTGCGCATCTGGGATGCTTTCCTCAGCGAGGGTGAGTGGGGCAGCCCCGGTGGCTGGGGTCCAGAGATTTGGGGTGCACTGGGGAGCCAGCTCACCAGCTCTAAGTTTGTTCTGCTTGGTAACTGCCACTCCCAGTCCTTTGGGGGCCTTGAGTGGGGGGGGTTGTGGCTGTGGAGAAGACAGCCCCGTGCCTGGTGGTGCGTCACCAGTGTAGTGCATCAGGGCCCCCACCCTGTGATAAGGAGTACCACAGAGAGGCCAGGCACTGCCCGGGCCAGGGCTGGGCCAGGAGGTGTCTTCTGGAGGTTGAGGGAGCTGGACTGATCCCAGCGCTGGCATCTGAGCAGCTCAGAGGCAGGCGGAACTGGGACTTGGCCCAGGGAAGGAGCTGAGCACACCCGGGCACCAGGCGAGGGTGGCTCTGGCAACAAGAAATACGGATTGTTCCAGACCTTCATTCTGGTGGGGGTGGGGTGGGGGTGGGAAGTGACTGTAGCCAAATTAAGGAGATATTTATAGAATGTCATGGTGCCATGAAGAAAATAAAACAAGGGATGTGACCGGGTGTCGGGAGAGTGGCAGGAAGTGCTTGCTGTTTTTAAAGATGCTTCTGGCTGGAAGTAAACCAGAAGGGCCGTAGGTGAAAGTTGGGGACAAAGAGTGGAAGGATTGCTGGGGCAGAGCCAAGCAGTCTTGGAAGCAGTCTTGGGGTCTTCTGGGCTGTGCCTCAACAGCCCCATAGGCACCCCACCTGTCCTGTGTTCTATGAGTGATGTCTAGAGGTTGAACCTAAAAAGCAGTGGCGCTCAATTAGCACCTCTCTACGGAGCACCTGCTCTGCCCCCAGCTGCCTTCAGGTCCTCCACACAGGGAGGACTACTGCTTAGAGCTCTGGCCATGGGTCCAAGTCATGTGTCACCTCCCCTACAGCCTCAGGCCTCGAGGTCAGGGTCATTTGTGGTGACTGAGCTGATCCCTGCCCCCTCCACCTGTGGACAGGCACTGCACGGGCATCCTTTAATAGCAGTGATGACATTGGCAGTGACAATTGTTCCTTTACAAGTCACAGTTGTCACTAGGCCTTGCTGGCCCCTTGGCTCCTCTTCTCAGCAGGTCAGAGGCTGCCAGGAAGGGACTGTGAGGCTCCAGGAGGAGTGGCTCAAGGTCACGTGTGTGAGAGAGAGAGTGCAGGTTCAGGTGTGAGAGAAGCTCTGCCTAGAATCTTTGTAGAATCAGAAGGTCACATACCCAAGCTGGACAGGCCTGGGGCACCCATCCGATTGAGGAAGCCAAGGCCCAGAGAAGGCTTGGTGTGAGGTTGTCGCTCGCCCCTGGCTCCTGGCAGGCTGCTCCTCCTCGAAGTGTCTGGGGCTCCTGAAGCTGAGTTGGCCAGTGCAGGGGACTACAGCCCCCAAATCACGATCTTCCCTCTGTCACTGCTCCTAGCCGGAGTCGGGTGGGGCAGAGCTGCGGGCTGGTGGAGGGAGCATAACTGGAGTCAGGTTTGGGTGAAAGGCCAAGGGGCAGGCTGGCTTCCCTGTGAGTGAGCTCCTGGCCTGCAGGTGTCAAAGTGCTGTTCCGCGTGGGGCTGACACTGGTGCGCCTGGCACTGGGCACTGCAGAACAGCGTGTGGCCTGCCCAGGACTCCTGGAGACACTTGGTGCCCTTCGAGCCATCCCTCCAACCCAGCTGCAGGAAGAGATCTTCATGTCCCAGGTGAGTGCCCCTGCCTACCCTCCTCGATGACCCAGCCCCTGCTGCACAGGTGGGGAAACCAAGTCACCCAGCTGGAAGTCATAGTGAGAAAAACTCAGCGCCTGTCCTCTGAGCTGCAGAGAACGTGAAAACCCCAGGCCTCAGGTGGCTTTCTGTGGCTCCCCCAGCTAAGCTGCCTGCGAGTCCCTCAGCCCTTAGCCACTTCCTGGGGCTGTGTGCTGCCTGCCTCTTGGGGACCTCAGGGTTTCCTGCCTGGGCTTCAGTCGGGGTAAACTCAGCACCAACCGCTCCCCACAGGTGCACAGTGTGGCCCTGTCGGAGCAGGACCTGCAGCGGGAGATCAGGGTCCAGCTGGCCCAGCTGCCCAAGTCAGCACCTGGGCCACTACCTCAGCCACAGGCCCGCCTTCCTGGGGCCCAGGCCATCTTCGAGGCCCAGCAGTTGGCAGGGGCACAAGGGGGTGCCAGGCCTGAGGTACCCCGAATTGTGGTGCAGCCCCCGGAGGAGCCCACACCGCCACGGCGCAAACCCCAGACCCGCGGCAAGACTTTCCATGGGCTCCTGACTCGGCCCAGGGGACCCCCCATCGAGGGTGCCCCCAGGCCCCACCGAGGCTCTGCCTCCTTCCTGGACACCCGCTTCTGAAGGTGCCGTGGACTCAGTGCCCCCAGTCCCAATCACCGAGTGGCTGATGCCAGCCCTGCACACGGGCACTGCACTTCACCGCTGGGATTTGGTGACTCATCTTTCTTCCCAGTGAGGACCATGCAGCAGGGAAGGGCAGAGTCCCTCCCTTTATGGACTATGTCAGGCATGAGCTTAAAGGTCACAGACAAGGGCTTGTGGGGGTCCAGGCTGACTGACCACCCATGGAGCTGTCTTGGTGACTGTATCAAAGAGCTGACAGATTGTGGGGGTGAGGCTGCTGGCTGGACTAAGGGACCCTCAAGAGGACCAGGAATAAAGTCTGACTGAGCAGATGCCTGGATGGAATTGGATCAGACGCCCTGCGCCCATGCCCTGGACCTGCCATCCCTTCTCCTCCTGCCCTTGCCCACCCTCCAGACCTGCCCTCTGCTTTCTGACTGGAGACACCCTGAGGCTGCCCAGCTTCTGGGAAGCTGTTTACCACCTTGCTCCAGCCTCTTGGGGGCAGGTAAGGCTTGTGCACCTTGGGGAAGAGGGCTCCTCAGTGGCGGCTGAGCCCAAGAGTGGGGAGCTAGCTCCTACGCCACCCTCCTTGCCCTCCCTCTAGGCTGGTTCAGGACTCCCTGGGGTGGGGGGACTCCAACCCAACTCTGCCCCCCACCCATGCTCCTGGTCCTGTCAGTCAAAGGGAGCCAGGCAAGAACAAAGGCCTAGTGTGCCCAGGACAAAGGAGAACGGTCCCGCTAGCCCTTGTCCCTCCCTAAGCCCCAGTACTTCCTCTTGGGACCGCCACCATGGAAACCCCCTCCCACACTCACTAATTGCCCCCGTGGGTGCCTGGGGTGCTTGGGACCTGAGCCGTCGTCAAGACAATAGGGCCAGTGCCCAAGCAGACTTGTGTCCCTACAGTGGCCATCCTATCTCCCTACCGCCTGCCCCTGCAAGTCCCCAGAAGGCTGCAGGTGAAGAACAGAGCAGAAACACAGAAGGAAGTGTCTGGAGGCCCAGGCCTCCATGAGGACAGCCTGTTGCCACAACTGTGCTGGAGCATTGGCATGGCCCCTGTCAGAGTCTGAATCTGGAACCTTCTATCTACAGAACCATAGGCTGCAGAAATGCACTCAATCTGTATGTCCTGTGGCACCTACTAGGGGCCTGGCCAGGCCTGGGTCTAGCAGACCTGTCCCACTCCCATGGAGCCTGCTGCCTGGAGGAGGAACTCTTGAAGGGCCAGACCCATATGTGTAGTTTCTGTGGGGTAACTGAGGCTCAGGAGTGGAGGAACTTGGCCCAGGGCTCATTGCCTATGGCGATCCAAGGTTTACTCCAGCCCCTGCCCTTGGCAGCCCATGAACCAGCCCCACTGGATCCCTGCCTTGGCCTGCCCTCCTAGGGGTGCTCTGTCCTGCTTCTTCACTCCCCATCCTGCCAGCCCAGACCCCAGCTCCCCTGCCTGTGGGGTAGTAGCAGGGAGCTTCTGGGTCCTCCCACTTTACTCTTCCCCACTTACTGAATACCTGTACCTTAATAACAGTCTGCTTACCTAAAGTTCATTTTGGGGGCGGGGGATACAGGGGATTGAACCCAGGAGCACTTAACCATTGAGCCACATCCCCAGCCCTTTTTTGCATTTTGTTAAGAGACAGTCTCACTGAGTTGCTTAGGGCCTAAGTTGCTGAGGCTGGCTTTGAACTTGAGATCCTCCTGCCTCAGTCTCCCAAGCCACTGGGATTGCTGGTGTGTACCACCACGCCCAGCCTGAAGTTCTTAGAGCCCTTTCTCACACCTGCACCCACCCTGCATCTTTCTACAGGTGGCCCCAACACAGAGGCCTTACTAGAGAGAGAGAGGCTCAGAGACACTGAGCACCCAGCCCAGGGCCACACTGAGAGTCAGAAGAGCTCAGGGCAGAGCCTGAGACCCTAGCGGGGGGTCCACAGGTGGCACATAGGTGCTGTGCAGGTAGGGTGGAGTCTGCTCCTGAGCCACTGTCCAGCTCTTCTGCTGGGAGACCAGGGGAGCCAGAATACCATGAGCTGGGGAGGGAGCATGGTGACGGTGGCCCCCTTCTGCTGTTTCCATTATCAGCCACCCTACAGGAATCTCAAGTGAGAGGTCAGACCAGAAAAGAACAGGCTCCTTCCTCACATGAGCACCTGTATACACACATTCTCATGAGCCCTACCAGGGTACATGATGTGCCAGAGTGGGGAGCGACTACTCAGCCAGGTACCTTTGTTCAGTGAGCAACCTGCACAACCATGCTCAGTGAAACCATCAGCTCCCTACATATGCAACTGGAAAGTGGCTTAGATGGGGAAGCAGTATATCCAAGAGCACCTAGTGTGCAGGTGGCCCTGGGCCATCCTCAGCACTTCAAAAAGAGAAAGGAAAAAAAGTGAAAGCCAGGTGCAGTGGTGCATGCCTGTGTGGGCACTAAAGCTCGGATGGCACCTTGGGGTGTCTGTGGGCATGCATCAGCCCAGAGGACATGAGGGGCACACAAAGCAGTGGAAAGGCAAATGGATCCCCACCTTGGACCAGGGGAAGGGCCCACAGTGCACTGCCACCTGCTACAGAGGGTCCCCTCTTCTCACACTTGCCCAGGTTCTCAGAGGCCAAACTTGAACTCCCTGCTAAGTTTCTGCACAGGAAATCTCTCTCACCCTCTCTGGGCCTCAGTTTTCTCCTTAAAATAGGATCAAACCCATGGGTGCTCTACCACTGAACTCCATCCCCAGCCCCCCCCCTTTTAATTGTAGATGGACACAACACCTTTATTTGATTTATTTATTTTTATGTGGTGCTGCAGATCAAACCTAGTGCTTCACACGTGCCAGGCAGGAACTCTACCACTGATCCACAACCTCAGCCCTACTCAGCCCTTTTTATTTTTTTATTTTGAGGCAGGGTCTCACTAATTTGCCCAGGCTGGCCTTGAACTTGTGATCCTCCTGCCTTAGCCTCCCAAGCTGCTGGGATGACAGACATGGGTCACCATGCTCATCCAGGAGCACCTAGTCCTCCAAAACTCTTGATACAGAGAGATCTCTGAAATAAAAGGGTTTATTGAGCCATTATGGATGTGAGCCAGATGGTGAGGGACAGGTTCCCACAGTCACCAGCTACAGGGCTGGAGAGCACCTGGGAAAAGGGCCACCACATCCAAAAAGCCAAAGTATATTATAATGATTATTTTGGGGAAAAGAAAGCATAAATTATTCATATTAAAATTACATTGGCGGGCTGAGGTTATGGCTTGCATGTGGGAGGCACTGGGTTCGATCCTCAGCACCACATATAAACAAATGAATAAATAAAGGTCAATCAACAACTAAAAAAAATTATAAATAAATAAATAAATAAAATTACATTGGCGAGCCGGGCGTGGTGGCACAAGCCTGTAATCCCAGCACTTAGGGAGGCTGAGACAGGAGAATCGCGAGTTCAAAGCCAGCCTCAGCAAGGGCGAGGCGCTTAGCAACTCAGTGAGACCTTGTCTCTACATAAAACACAAAATAGGGCTGGGGATGTGGCTCAGTGATCGAGTGCCCCTGAGTTCAATCTCCAGTACCAAAAAAAAATTACATTGGCTATAGATAAGAGGGGAGCGTCGAGGTGAAGCCAGCTAGGTTGTGGGACAGGAGGGCAATTTTTAAGAAGTATGGACCCTTCTTGATTGGGGCAGTGAAATGCAGTGACATCTTGGGTCAACTCCTGGGGCTCTGAGTCGAAGCTTCAACATGTTTGGGAACATGGAGCTGGGCTGGACATGTAGCTCAGTGGTAGAGCAGTTGCCTAGTGTGCAGGTGGCCCTGGATTCTATCCTCAGCACTGCAAAAAGACAGAGAGAGAGAGAGAGAGAGAGAGAGAGAGAGAGAGAGAGAGAGAAAGAAAGTAGAATCCAGGGGGCAGTGGCGCATGCCTGTAACCCCAGCTACTTGGGAAGCTGAGGCAAGACAATCACTAGTTGCAGGCTTGGGCAACTTAGCAAGACCTCATCTCAAAATAAAAATAAAAAGGGCTGGGAATGGAGCTTAGTGGTAGAGTGCCCCTGTTTTCCAGTCCCAGTACCAAAACAAACAAACAAACAAACAAAAACCACATTTCTGTTGTTATTGGTTTGGCGGAAGCTGTTAATTGATTTATTTAAGCTGTTAATTGATTTATGTCTCCTCCTTTCCATTCTCCTCCCGACTTTATAATTAAATTTAGGATATCCCAGATTTTTTCTTTCTTACTTACAAGGTAGACACTAGGTACCCAGCCAGGGTAGCCTGGGAGTGGGACAGCACCACGCTGCTCCCTGTACCTGTATGCACACATTCTGGTAGAGGGAGGGTCCCAGCTCTGCCTCTCAGCAGCTGTCTGATCCTGGACAAATCCCACACCTCTCGCAGCCTCACTTTCCCGTGCATAAAGGCAGAGAACCTAGCTGCTTTCCATAAGTGAGCTACTGCACGCACAGCCCTCCACACAGTGCCTGGCGATAGGTCAGGGAGTACCCGCTGAGAGGGCCATGGGGGGCTCACCTCCCACCGTGCACCCCTGCCCAGTCAAACATGGGCCAAGCATACACAGTAGCCTCCACTTGAAGATGAGGAAACGGAGGTCCAGAGTCTGCAGAGCCCATTACATGTCAAAGCCCATGCTCTTTGGATGACATTCCTGCCCCACCCCTGTCCCACAGTGGGGAGTTCTGGCCATGCATTTGGCAAGGGAATGGATCTCCTGGGATGCCTGTAGTTCCTTCCAGGAGCCTGGACAGCAGCAGGGAGGGCCATATCTGGGCCTGGAGCTGGCGCCCACAGCAGCAGTAGAAAGTTCAGGAGAGAATGTGAGCCAGGCTGAATGAACCACTTCCCCTCAGTCCCTCCCTGCGGCAGTAGACGGGGACAGGTCCTCAGGCTGCTGTGTATGCAGCTGCCAGAAGGGTCCAAACGCTGCCATCTCTGCCCCACAGGTGCTGATGGCCTTTCACCACTTTCCTCTGGCGTAGAATACTGGGGACAGGGACAACAGAGACACGGGAGGGGTAGGCAGGGGAGATCTGAGTGCCCTGTGTGTTGTGGACTAGGTTAACACTGTGAGAAGGAGGTCACAAGCCCGCCTGGGTGGGGCAGGGACTGTCCCATTTTCACTACCTCCCTGTGGGGTGGGAACTGGCCCCATTTTAGACAGGACAAAAGTGAACTTCAGGACAGATGGGGAGGTGCTGGGCTCCTGCAGCTGGAGCTGAGTCGTCCCCCCTGGTGGGCACCCTAGGAGATGGTGTGAGGCTCTGGGCCAGCACCTGGGAAGACTGAGTATAACCTCATGTGCGCGGCTCCCCTGGGTGTGGACCCAGAGCGGATCTTACAGACACCCGCTTCTCCAGTCAGGAAAGGGACACTCCTGCCCCCTGCCAGGCAGAGGGCATGTGCCCCTGCTCTGGGACTGCCCTCGTGGGAGCATCTTGGGAGTGGGTCCCAGCCTGGCAGGAGCGAGGAGAGGCGACGCAAGGCCGGAGCTCCACAGCGTGCGGAGACCCTGGCCCAAAAGACCTGTCAAAGCGCTGCTGGCTCGGACAGCCGCCTACGGGGCAGGCGCTCTGGGGAGCCGGGCCTCCATCTAAGGGCAAGGCTGGGGCCACGAGCCCCGCCCGCGCCCGGCGGCTCCGGTACCAGCCTCCGCGCGCCCCGCCCGCCCGCCGCTCCCTCTCCATCTCTTCTCCGCAGGGGTCTCCCTGTGCCTGTGTCTCTGACCCTCCCACAGTCCCGCTCCATTTGCCCCTGGCCTCTGGCAGGACTTGGTTTGTCTCTGAAGATCCCTCGCTGTCGCACGGACTGTCCCGCTGGCCGGTCCCAGCGGCCCCCTTGCATGCCCCAGACCAGGGACTCTAGGCAGGGGCGGGGCGGGGCCCTGGCGGTGGGTCCCGGGCCACCCCCACCCTGCTCTGGGCATGTCCCAGCGCGCTACATAAGGCGGCGCAGTCCCAGCCTCGCGCAGTGCCAGCGCTGCCGCCACCGCGCCCACAAGGCCACCGCGCCTACAAGTCCGCCGCACCCAGCTGCCGCCGCCCGCAGGTACCCCGGCTCCGGCCCGCTTGGGGGAGCCAGGGAGGGAGGCTGCGGGCAGGGGCGGCGGGACGGGGACCCTCGACACTAACCCGCACACCTCCCGGGGACTCCAGGTGACCCCCGCTGGAGGGGCTGAGCCAGAACCCCCAGCGCAGACGGGCAGCCCAGGATGAGAGAGCTCAGGGTGCAGGACCCTGCGGCAGAAATCCTTCCTCTCCTTGGGGCGGGGGTGGGGCAGCCTTGGCCACCTCCTGGCAGGGACAGGATGGAGGATATTCAGCTCCGGAGCCTTTAGGGGTTGGCAGATGGTGGTGGTGGTGAGACCTGGCTACCCTGACCGCTTGCTTTGTCTCTCTGTCCCTCTGGCTCTGCCCTCAGTCTCCCAGCCTCTCCACCTGTGAGATGGTGAGTCTCCTGTGGTCTCTCCCTGCAAAGGCCCAAGTCCCTGGTAGGGGGAGGGTCCAGAGGGCAGCCCATGTGGACAGCTCAGACCTGTAACCTACTCCACTCCCTCGGGTGACCTCCAGCTTGGAGAGCCAGCCCTCATCTGCACCCACAGCCCTGGGAGGCGGGCACCCTCAACCCCTTGACATTTATTAATTCCACCCCACATGCTGAGCACCACTTGTGCTCCTAGCACCCCTGTAGATTTGGGGACAGAGTAGTGAGCTCACAGTCTGGGGTATCAGGGTGCTTTCTTTCTGGGAAAAGGGGGCCCAGAGTTTGGCCTGGCCTACTGGGATTCAAGCCCAGGTCTGAGGTCCAGACCTCTGCTGTCCCAGCCACAGACACTGTCTTTCAACCATGAAACGACCCCCCACCCCCACAAAGGCTCATTAGCACCTCAGGGATGGGGCAGGGCAAGCACCAGGCACCCACTAGGCCCAGAAAGACCTCACACCTTGCCCAAGGTGGCCTTGCCTGCCCCCTGGAGTATAGGCCCAGCTGCCAGGCCTGTCCAGGCCAGGAAAAATGCAAGGAATAAGTATCTTTACCTATGTCACACTGAGCCTCCCGGCAGCCCTATGTGGGAATCAGCTAGTCTGAGGGAGGGGCAAGGGTTGGATTTCTTCCAAAGAAAGCAGTGCCAGGGCTCCAGACACCTGAGAAGAAGAAACCAGCCCTGCCCTTCCTGGGCCTCATGCAGGCCCAGAGAACACTAGGTCTTCAAGGCCTATTTGAGTCTTCACCCACATAATTAGGTGGTAGCAAACTCCATGCTGGCAGGTGGGTCAGCGAGGCCGGAGAGAAATAACAGCTCCAGAGTGATTGCTGGGCTCATTTGTCACCAGATCTTTAGCCAGGAAACATTCAGAACAGTGACTGTGTGCCAGGCACTCTTTGGGTGCTGGATGTGCCTTGAGGAACAAAACACAGGAACTCCACCCTGGTGAACCACGCCAGGGCAGACCCTGGTGCAGAGTGGGGGTGGCTGTCCAGCCAGCAGGACATTGCTTCCTCCCACCCTGGGAGGCCACAGCTAACAGTTTCTAAAGCACTCCTCCCACATGGTCCCTTTCGCAAGCCTTTACCCTCAACCCAACTCCTTCCCCTCCAGGCCCCTTGAATATGACCCAGGTTGAGAGAGAGAGAGGCTTACACCATTAGGTGACTGCACTCCATTACCCACCCTGCCCAAGACCTACTACTTCTACCCCGACCCCAGCTCTCTCTGGATCCACTGCATCCCCAGTGGGATTGTCCCCTGGGTTCCAAGGACCTGGACGGAGAGGAGGGCCCATGGGTAGGGGGCTCTGGCAGACCGCCCGCAGGCTGCTTCCCTGGTTCCTGGCGCCAGGATGTGGGCTTGGACTGCAAAGGCTCTCCTGAGGGGGCCGAGGCCCAGGCCTGGACCGTCTACTACTACAACCTCCTGCAGAGCTGTCTGCAGCAAGCTGGCCTTCCGGAGACTCAGGACCGCAGCCAGGTGCCCCGCACAGGTGCTTGAGGGCTCCACGGAGGGGGCACCCCTGGGAGCAGGGGTTATTTCCATCTTCCCCTGGGCTCTGGTTCCCCCTGAAGCTGGGTAGCTAAAACCAGGTGGTCTAGGGCAGGCAGGCATATTTTCAAGGGCATCTGGTACCAGTGAGGTCAGTAGTCAGGACTCTCCACTGTTCCCCCTGACCCTGGAGATCCAGACCTGGGATTTGAAAACCATGTAGCTAAGCACTTGGGACACCACAACTCCTCCCCTGCTTTATCTGTTTTATAAATCAGGTGGCCACAAGTGATTCTGTGTGGACAGAGTTCACTATGTGGATGAGAATCACAGAGCTGGTCCCATTGTATAGACTGGGAAACTGAGGCTCAGGGAAATGTTAGCTCTTCCTTCTAAGGCCATGCAGAAAGTCAAAGCTCAGGATAAACCCACCCAGACTATACTGCCTTCTGGACCAGCAGCAGGGACGGGAACCAGCCTCCTAGGGCAGGATAGGCAGGGAGCTCCCCCTTCCTACCCAGCTCTCTCTGTCCCCTGTACTCTTCTCAGAAGGATTTGGAGGCCCAAGGGTGAGGATGGGGGCGGGGAAGGTACACAGAGAGACCGCAAGGGGAGCTCCTAGTGAGCTTGGCAATGTTCTCTTCCCCGAGGCTGCCCTGGGGCAGAGGTGACCTTGTGCCTTCTGGGATCCCCCAGCACCTTTCTGTCCGTGCTGCTGGAGGGTGGGGTGCAGAGCCCGGGTGAGTGTGTGCCCAAGTTCCCCACCCCCTCCAACAGAAAGGGCAGCCCCGCCCTGGCCCAGCCACATCCCAAAATACCCGCCAATCCTGGCAACTGCCCACATTCCATGGGACCAGCTGCCACACTCTGATTAGGGGTGGGCTCTGGGAGAAACTGCCCCTCACAACGCAGGGGCCCTGTCTGGAGGTGGAGGGCATTGGGGCATTGAGCCACCGCTGGCCAGCCACGTGCCTCCTTCTGCCTACAGGAAACATGCTCCTTTGCCTGTCCCCTGCTTGGCTGATGAAGGTAGCAGCACCAGGGCAGCCGGGTGAGGCAGCCCTGCTGGTCTCCAAGGCTGTGAGCTTCCACCCAGGGGGCCTGACATTCCTGGATGACTTTGTCCCCCCTCGGCGTGCCACCTACTTCCTGGCAGGCCTCGGGCTGGGGCCTGGCCGTGGCCGGGAGGCAGCCGAGCTGGCCCGCAACCTGACTTGCCCCACAGGAGCCTCTGCGGAGCTGGCCCGGCTGCTGGAGGACCGGCTGCTGATGAGGCGGTTGCTGTCCCAGCAGGGTGGTGTGGCTGTGCCAGCTACCCTCGCTTTCACTTACAAGCCTCCAGGGATGCTGCGGGGAGGGGACCCCGGCCCAGAACTACGGCTGGTGGAGCTGAATGGCAAAGAGGGCCAGGAAACCCTGGTGAAAGAGGAAGTAGGGGCTTTTCTGGACTCCGAAGCCCTGGATGATGCCCTGCAGGTAACGGGCTCCTGCCATTCTGCGGTCTGTGCAGGTGTCGGCAGGAGGAGACCCATGAGTCCTGCTGGGAAGCTATGCCCAGGTTTTAGTCCTACCACTGCCCCATCCCTCTAGGGCAGTGCCCAGCCCTCTTAGCTCAAACATTGTCACCTGTAGCATAAGCATCCCACCATGCAGGTCCATGGCTAGTGGTGAGGAAGCCCCTTTCCCCTCCCTGCTATAGGTGGCTGTGAAGCTCAGCGGCTGGCGCTGGCAGGGATGGCAGGTTCCGCATGTGCACCCACGGGCAGATCGGGACACAGTGGTGGACACAGTGCTGGCATTGCTGGAGAAGCTGGAAGAGGAGGAAAGTGTCCTGGTTGAGGCCATGTGCCCATCTGCCCAGCTGCCCTTCCCAGGTGAGAGCCACCTGTGCCAGCCAGGGGTGGGAGCCTGGTGGTTTTGTGCTGGGCTTAGCCCTCTCCATCTTCCCTCAGGCGGTCCCTCGCCCAGCCCTGAGCTGGCTGTGCGTATCTGTACTGTAGTGTGTCGGACTCAGGGTGACAGGCCCCTGCTGAGCAAGGTGAGAACAACCCAGGTCCAGGATGTGACCGTGCCCACCGCACTTCAGCCCAGCCCCGCTGATCTGAGGAGGGCCCCTGAGCAGTCTCTGGGCACAAAGGACAAAATCTTTGAGGGAATTTGTGTTACCTCTGGGGAAACTTCTGGGTCTGACACTTTTTCCTTCCTCTTCCAATCCTCCTGAACCCCTCCTACATGGGGAGCCTCTGCCCCAGTGCTCAGCGACAGGCTGGTTATTAGGGCCCAGGGGGCTGATTCCTTTCCCAGAGAACCCTTGCCCATAGAAGAGCTGACAAGAGCCTCTGATAACCCTCCAGTGACTGGGGCCCTAGAGCAGGGCCTCCAGGCTGGAGATCTCAGGAAGGCTTGGGGACCCTCCTAAGTACCCGGCTCTGGGCCAATCTGAAAGGGAGATAGATACTCAGTACTGCCAGCAGGGCGTTAGGGACGAGGCTTCCCAGGGACATGCTAGGGCTGGGGCACACCAGGGCGACTGCAAGACTACAAGCAACCATGCTTGGGAAACTTCTGGGAGCAGAAACCCCAGCTGGGTCTGAGTGGAGTCCTGAGAGGCCTGGGAACCAGATAGCAGTGGCAAGGGAGGGTGGTCTGTGTAGTTTGAGTCACACACTGGAGGATGGGGCTTCTTGAAAGTCCAGTGAGGGGTCTGGTCTGGATGGGGCAAGGGAGGGGTGTCATGGGAGGTCTTCTTCTGGGCTAGCCCCGCTGAGCGGAACCCTGCCTAGGTGGTGTGCGGCGTGGGTCGTGGGGACCGGCCTCCGCGGCACCAGAACTCCCTGCCAAGTACGCTGGAGGTGGCGCTGGCCCAATGCGGCCTGGGCGAGGCAGCGCAGGTGGCGGTCGTGCGGCAGCGTGTCAAGGCGGCAGCTGAAGCTGCGCTGGCTGCCGTGCTCGCGCTGGAGGCCGGCCTGAGCGCGGAGCAGCGCGGCGGGCGCTGGGCCCGCACTGACTTCCTCGGTGAGTGCGGGCGGCCGGGGCTGGGCGCCTGGGGGCGAGGACCGAAGGCCGTGGGAGCTGAGTCCGCGCCCCCACGCCCGCCCAGGCGTGGACTTCGCACTGACAGTGGTCGGCCGCGAGCTGACCCCAGTGGCCCTGGGGCTGAACGGCGGCCTGTGCCTGGAGGCGTGCGGCGCGCTGGAGGGGCTGTGGGCCACGCCCCGCGTGGGGCCCGCGGCCGAGGAGGCGGCGGCGGCGCCACTTGTGGAGACCATGCTCCGGCGCTCGGCGCGCTGCCTCATGGAGGGCAAGCAGCTGCTGCTGGTTGGCGCGGGCGGCGTCAGCAAGAAGTTCGTGTGGGAGGCGGCACGCGACTACGGGCTCAAGGTGGGTGGGGTCCTGGGCGTGGCCGGGCTCCGAGCCGCGGGCTGAGTGGTGGAAGCGGGCTTGGGGGCGGGTCATGGGGTGGGACCTCCGCGCTGGCGTTTAGGGCACTAAGCTGCTCCCTCCTCGCCAGGTACGGGAAGCCCCTCGGGGAGAACACAAAGCCCGCCACAGAAAGGAGGCCACAGTGGATGGGCTGAAGTGGGGTAGGGTGGAAGGGAACAGGGACAACATTTACGGTTGGCGCCGGAGCCCAAGTTTTGAATTCCAGGCTAAGGCGTCTGTTTCTGTCCTGGAGAAAGGGAAGGCTTTTTGAAGTTGAACTCCGGACCCTGGGCACCCAGGGCCCGCGGAGGGTGCTGGGGAGCAGTTTGCAGATCCCAAATCAAGTTTACAGCAGTGGCCTCACATTGCCGAATCTGGAGTGAGCTAGACGGATAGACGTTCTTATCCCCATTGAACAGATAAGAAAGCTGAGGCCTTCTGAAACCGCAGTCTACCACAGCGGCCTCCTCTCCCCTGCCTACAGTGCAGCACTCCCTGCGGAACCACCTTCCACCTACTCCTGATGCCAAGTGTCACAGTGCAGACAGGACGTCCTCAGTGGCTGCCTCTGTCCTGGCTGTCAACTGCTTTGTTTCTGTTTCCTCAAAGCCATAGGGTCTAGGGACCTGGGGCTCCACAAGACTCCTCCCAGGGCACCTTCCAGTGTCCTAACCTGTGGAGTGAATGATGGGCAAACCACCTATCCCTGCTCCAACCCTGATGACTTCTCTCCAAGAGCTGGTTGAGGCTGCCTGTGGGAATGCTTTGCTGCGTTCTGCCGTGCCCCTGTGCTCTGACCCTGCACCCCCACTTGCCCTGTCCCCCTGCAACTCGCTGCTGCCTCCTCTTCCTTCTGGTGACCTTATCCTCCAGCTCCCAGCTTAGCACTCTCTCTTTAGGATGCTTTCTCTCCCTTCCAGGCTAGTGTAGGCATCCTACCCGTTTATTCAATGAGTCGTCAACAAATATATATTGAGCAACTCGTGTTTATGAGCCCATCTCCCCTTTGGGCTGGAACCGCAGGGCATCCTAGGTCCCACCCTGTTTCCTCAGCACCCCACTCCTGCTGACCTGAGTGTGCCACCCTCCTGTGGTTTTTGCAGCTGCACCTGGTGGAATCAGACCCCAACCACTTTGCATCCCAGCTGGTGCAGACCTTCATTCACTTTGATGTGACGGAGCACCGCAGGGATGAGGAGAATGCGCGGCTGCTGGCAGAGCTGGTGCGGGCACGTGGCCTGAAGTTGGATGGCTGCTTCTCCTACTGGGATGACTGTTTGGTGCTCACGGCCCTGCTCTGCCAGGAGTTGGGGCTTCCCTGCAGCCCTCCAGCTGCCATGTGCCTGGCCAAACAGAAAAGCCGCACCCAGCTGCACCTGTTACGCTGCCACGGCCCACCCTGGCCTGCACCCTCCCTCCATGCTGTGGCCTGCTGCCCACTGGAGAGTGAGGCTGATGTGGAGAGGGCTGTCCACCAGGTTCCCCTGCCAGGTGTAATGAAGCTGGAGTTTGGGGCAGGTGCAGTGGGTGTGCGGCTGGTAGAGGATGCACCACAGTGCCATGAGCACTTTTCCCGAATCTCCCGTGACTTGCAGGGCGAGGCTGACCACCCGGGCATTGGGCTGGGCTGGGGCAATGCCATGCTGCTGATGGAGTTTGTGGAGGGCACTGAGCATGATGTGGACCTGGTGGTGTTTGGCGGGCAGCTGCTGGCTGCCTTTGTCTCTGACAATGGCCCCACGAGGCTGCCTGGCTTCACAGAGACTGCAGCCTGCATGCCTACTGGGCTGGCACCAGAGCAGGAAGCGCAGCTGGTGCAGGCAGCCTTCCGCTGCTGCCTGGGCTGTGGGCTGCTTGATGGGGTCTTTAATGTGGAGCTTAAGCTGACGGGGACAGGGCCTCGGCTCATTGAGATCAACCCCCGCATGGGTGGTTTCTACCTGCGTGACTGGATCCTGGAGCTCTATGGCGTGGATCTGCTGCTGGCTGCTGCTATGGTGGCCTGTGGCCTGCGGCCTGCCCTTCCTGCCCATCCACGTGCCCGTGGCCACCTAGTAGGCATCATGTGCCTGGTGTCCCAGCACCTGCAGGCACTGAGTTCCACTGCCAGCCGAGAGACTCTGCAGGCCCTGCATGATCAGGGCCTGCTGCGCCTCAATCTGCTGGAGGAGGCCCTGGTGCCTGGTGAGTATGAGGAGCCCTACTGCAGTGTGGCCTGTGCCGGGCCCAGCCCTGCTGAGGCTCGCCTCCGCCTGCTGGGACTCTGCCAGGGACTGGGCATCGACGGGCCCAACTACCCAGTTGCTCACTTCTTGTCTCACTTCAAATAGCACTGGGGCTGCGGGAAGGGATGAAGTGCTGGGGCAGGGGTGGTGATGCCCTCCACTCCCTGGTGATTGCCCTCTTCTCTCCTTATTGCCCTGCTCAACCCCTGGCGTGGCACACTCCCCATGCCTCAGGTCCCCATGCCCCAGAATGGGAGAGCCATTTTGATACCAAAGTCTTCTAGGCTCAAAGACCATAAAATAAGCATCTGGGGGATGGGGGTAGAGCTGTTGGTCCTCTTGCCCTCATGAAGGCTTCAGTCCAGCCCACATCTACCCCAAGACACTAACCCTGGAGGACTAATAGCGCACGTACACACACACACACACACACACACACACACATGCTGCTACCGCCTATCTTAGATTGGAGTGAGCCCTGACTCAGGCCCTCGTCTCCGCCCCTCCAGATGTGTCTCTGTCTAGGATGAGAGAACCTGGCTGGATCCCTGGCCATGGACAAATCCCAGGACAACCTGAGATTAAAGCCCCTGTCTTTCTTATTTCCAAATTCCATGACAGTTATGGAGCCCTGCTGAAAAAATGGCAGTGCCCCTGTCTCAACTGGCCTGAGCAATAGAAGCAGGTAGCCAGGCCACCTCCTCTCACACTTCCAGGTAGACACTATTCCCATTCTACAGATGAGGAAATGGGCCCAGAGAGGAAAAATGACTATTGCCAAGGTCACAGCACAGTGGATATGAACACAGTGCAATGGCCAGGTTTCTGTATTTACCAAGTCTTACATGCCCATCAGCTTCCAGGCGCCCTCACCTCTCTGCCCTCATTCATAAGCGGCTCTGAGACTCCTGAACACCCTGCACCTTCCCATGCACCGTACACCGTCTCCACCAAGTGCTTTGGCCTCTGGCACACTTAACTAGCACTGGCAGAGGGTGTCTACACTCCACTTCCTTCCTCATTCAAGGAAACTGCTTCAAGGACTCCTGCCTCTGTCCTACACAGGAGCTGTGGACAGCTCCCAAGCATTCTTTCCCCTAATAAAGGTTTATGGACTAGTGATGTGTCTGGAGTTTGGAATAGGTTCTCTCACCTGGAAAACTCCCTCAGGCTTGGCTGGCAGGGGAAGAGGAGGGAGGAATGGGTGGAGGATTCTGTAGCATCTTGAGCTAAGGGAAATCCATCTCACTGGCCAGGCCTCTGGGCTGATCTTTGGCAGAGGCCTGCCTTACACTCACATCAGGGTCCAAATCTAAGGATTTCCTTTGGTGGGATTACGACCAGAGGCCACATCCAACCAAATAAACCTCTGCCAGCCTGAAGCCCCCCAAATTCTGTCTATCTGCATTTATACCCATCCTCCCCTATGTAAAGTGGAAGCCATGGTACCCAACAGTCAGATCTCAAGCCCAGGCCTGGTCTGGCCCAAATTCACCCTTTACATAGCCCCATCCAAACAAATCCAAGCCCTGACGTCTCTTAGGAGGGCCTGAGTTACTGAAGAAGTGCTAAGCACTTCCTCCAGACCCAGTGGGCCACGGACTGCGTCTCAAGCCTCACCAGGAAACTACTAACGTTCTGTGGAACCAAAACGAATCCATGCCCAATCTAAAGTCACAGGCCGTGCCTAATGTGTTAATTCATTTATTTCAACCAAGTTCTATTAAGTTCCCTTTCTGTATCAGGCAGCTGAACTGGTAAATGTGCCTAAATTAGCACAATTCCATATTAAGGAGCTCTGAATTCCTTAGGGCAGGAGTCTGGTAACGGAGCCCAGCATTGCACGGCACAACAAGTAAATGTCTGACTTGTAGGACCTCGATCCAGAGGTTGGTGAGGGAGGTCCTACAGTCACTCTGGAGCGAACAGAGAGATTTGCTGCCTAGCAGGATAGGCAGTGTAGTTCCAGCAGGGCTGAGGTTGCACTTACAGTCACACCTGCATGCACTTTGGACTCTACCCAACCAAACTCAAACTCTCCCCAGATCTCAAATGGGCGCCTCCAGGCCTCTTCTGTCCGGTGCTGACTGTGGGAAATCTTGCTGGGAGCGCAGGGTCCTGCAGGGCGCGTTCCACAGAAAGGAGCGGCGGTCCGGGCCCCTGGGACTACAACTCCCGAGAGGCATTGCGGCGGACGCCATTTTCCTCCCCACCAGGCCAAGCGGCCTGCGCGAGAGAGGGCGAGGCTAATTTTCGTCATCCCCGCGCACGGTCGCGGTCGCGGTCGCGGAGTGATAACGTACATGCTTGGGACTGGGGTTGTCAGTCAGAGCGGCCAGATCCCCGCCGAGGGGCCCGCGGGGCCGGCGCGGCCATGGCGGCCGTGTTCGATTTGGACTTGGAGACCGAGGAAGGCAGCGAGGGCGAGGGCGAGCCAGAGTTGGGTCCTGCGGTGAGTGTTTCCCCTGGTCGCTACTGGGTCGGAGCCGAGCTTGTCACCGGCCGAGACCCGGGCCGTGGCTCTCGCCGCCCAGAGCGGGTTCCGACCTTTCCAAACCCCGGTCCTCCTCACGCTCGGACCCACGCCCTCCCAGACCTCGCTCCTGGCCCCCGGCCTTTCGTCCTCTCCTCCCCAGCCCTTGCCCGGCCCCTGCCATCTCCCATCCCTGGCGCCCTCCTTCCCTGGGCCAAACAGTCCAGCTTGGGGTGGGAGGGGGTATCCCGGCACCTCCCTTGGTCTTACCCCTCGGTTTCTCACAGGACGTGTGTCCCCTTGCCGAATTGAGGGCTGCGGGCCTGGAGTGAGTGAGGGTCTTGTTGGGGGATGGGGGAATGGAGCAGGGAAAGGGACCTGGAGAGTACCGGGGCCTTGCTCCCATTAACTTCTTGTGTTCGTAGGCCCGTGGGACACTATGAGGAGGTGGAGCTGACTGAGACCAGTGTGAACCTGGGTCCTGAGCGCATTGGGCCGCACTGCTTTGAACTGCTGCGAGTGCTGGGCAAGGGGGGCTATGGCAAGGTACAGTGCCCTCTCCTTCCATTCTGTCAGCACAGGCTTCTCAGCATAGATTAGACTTGCAAATAGGCAGAGCCTCTGATGGGATTCAGACCTAGAAACATAAAGGAGGATAGGGTAAGCCCTCCACAATCAGATGAGATCTTTACTGCCCCACCCTTGGGTGAGCCTAGGCCTCGGTCCCACTGCCGGAGCTTTAGGGTGGGGCTTTTTTTTTTTTTTTTGGTACTGGGGATTGAACTCAGGGGCACTCGACCACTGGGCCACATCCCCAGCCCTATTTTGTGTTTTATGTAGAGACAGGGTCTCACTGAGTTGCTTAGTACCTCGCCTTTGCTGAGGTTGGCTTTGAACTCGCGATTCTCCTGTCTCAGCCTCCCAAAGTGCTAGGATTACAAGCGTGAGCCACCACGCCCGGCTTAGGGTGGGGCTTTTGAAGATAGGATGCAGAGAGGGAAGTTGATCCTGTCTCCCCTGCCCTACAGGTGTTCCAGGTACGAAAAGTGCAAGGCACCAACTTGGGCAAAATATATGCCATGAAAGTCCTGAAGAAGGTGAGTCATTCCCTCAGCCAGAAAATATTGAGTGACTGCCATCCCAGGGCACTCTGCCAGGTTTCGGAAGACAGCAGTTCTGAACACCATGGAGGAGTTGGTTCCTCTCTGTGGCATTTGCTAGTTTATCATCTATTGTGGTGTATTTTGTTTTGTGATGATTCCCAAACAGGGGCAGTTTGCTGTCCAGGGTGCATTTGACAATGTTTAGACAGAATTTTTATTGTCAGGACTGGAGAGGAGAGTGCTGTGAGCATCCAGTGGCATGCTGCTTGCTGGGCTAGGTTGCTGCTGGACACAGGACACAGGACAAAATCCCACAACAAAGAACTGTCTGGCCCAAGGTGTTGGTAGTGTTGAGGTTGAGGATCTGTGCTAGAGGATATAGCAGTCCCTGAAAAGGATGACTGTTAACAGCAGCAGAATCATGGAGAGAGTCAATGGAGAGACAGAAGATGGTAGAGGATAATGACTAGAAACCAAGAATACTTAATGTTTCAGACCATTGACCTTCAAGAGATTCCAGTTATTTTTTGTCCTAGGCAGATCATGTGTGTAGAGGGCTAGGGAAAGCTCTAGAAAAGGCTCATTCTGATCAGGTTTGACTCTTGGTACCCCAGTTTCATGTAATGATTATGGGGCAGGGGATGATGATGTCACTGTGGGTCCACGGGCAGACCTAGAGTCCATATACTTTGAGGACCCAGTTGTATTTAACTGTTTTTATTTATTTATTTATTTGGTACCAGGGATTGAACTCAGGGGTACTCCACCACTGAGCCACATCACCAGCCCTATTTTGGGTTTTATGTAGAGATAGGGTCTCACTGAGTTGCTTAGCACCTCGCCCTTGCTGAGGCTGGCTTTGAACTCCCGATTCTCCTGTCTCGGCCTCCCAAAGTGCTGGGATTACAAGTGTGCACCACCGCACCACCGCACTGGCTTAACTATTTATTAAAAACAAAAGAATTGGGCTGGGGTTGTGGCTCAGTGGTAGAGCACTTGCCTGGCATGTGTGAAACACTGGGTTTGATTCTCAACACTGCATATAAATAAATAAATAAAATAAAGGTCCATCAACAACCAAGAATCCTGTTTCCCATTTGCACTTAGGCACTAGCTCCTCTTTTGCATAGCTTAATATTTGCAGTTAAGTTCTGTTTGAGCATTCTCCCGGAAAATAATAAAACAAGACAGGGGGCAAAAGGAGGAGTTTGGCTTGAGGGATTGAAGGCATGCTGGGTGCCCCGGCTTCTAACCAATCTCTGCATCTTTAGGCCAAAATTGTGCGCAATGCCAAGGATACAGCACACACACAGGCTGAGCGGAACATTCTAGAGTCGGTGAAGCACCCCTTTATTGTGGAACTGGCCTATGCCTTCCAGACGGGTGGCAAGCTCTACCTCATCCTGGAGTGCCTCAGCGGTAGGTGTGCAGACCCAGCAGGCCCTGGCAGGGTGGGGGCCAGCACAGAAGCACTGGGGTCTCAGGAGAGTCCTGAGAGGTGTGGTTATGGAGGACATCTAGGGGACCCCCAAACCCATCACCCATACATCTGTCCACTTGTCCACCTATCCTGTCGTTCATTCAGCACACGTCTGTCTAGTCCCTGGTGTGTCCCTCACCTGTTAGTGTAGGAATCCAGGGGGTGGTTTCACCCACTTCTGCCACCCCTTCCCTCTTGTCCTCTCCCCTGTGTGCCCTGCATCCAGTCAGGGTCCCATCTAGCTGCATCCTCTGTGGTGTGCCCCGTCCTTTCTAATCTCTCAGGGTGAGGTGGGGGTCACAGTTGTTTATTAACTGGGCTTGAGGTCCCAGCTTACCTGCTTTTTGGTGTTTCCTCTGCTAAGTGCCATAGCCATCTTTCTAGAGCATGGTTGTTTCCGACACTTCCCCTCAGAATCTGGAGTCTCTGTAGCTTCCCAGACAAAGCCTTGCCTCCTTGTCCACGCCCCCCACTGCACAGCAGGCCTGTGTGAGCTGGGCTCCCGGGCCACGGCCTGCACACCCTGCACTCTTCATGCATCTTAGCACCTGGGAAGCCCTGACATACCACAGATTCCACCTCTGCTGTTGGGGTCACCTTGATCTTCCCTGTCTGCACTGTGAGGTTCTTTGGCAAAGCTCTTGGAGCTGTTGCCTCAGTCTGGCATCCTAGAGCAGTGTGCACATGTCTGTCTCCCCACTAGACTGAGCGTCCTGAGGGCAATGGCTGGGTCTCCTCATCTCTGCCCCCAGCTTCACCCAGCACAGGGCCAGGCACCGAATAGGCGTCGGTAGATGTTTGCCGAATTGAGTCCCCACGGCAGCTCTGGGAGGCAGGTAGGGCAGGATTTGTAAGCCCCACTTCTCCCAAGAAGAACTCGAGACAGGGAATGTCGGGGCTGGGTTCTGGAGCAGGACTACTGATGTGATTGTGTCACAGGTGGCGAGCTCTTCACACATCTGGAGCGAGAGGGCATCTTCCTGGAGGACACGGCCTGGTGGGTGTGGAACCTGCCCCCTCCCCCAGAGAGCCTAGCCCAGTCCCCACGCCACTCTCACTCTGTCCTGTCCTTACAGCTTCTACCTGGCTGAGATCACGCTGGCCCTGGGCCATCTCCACTCCCAGGGCATCATCTACCGGGACCTCAAGCCTGAGAACATCATGCTCAACAGCCAGGGTGTGTACATTTGCATGCACACACTTGCGGCTGCATAGACGGGTCTGCAGGGCAGGCCGGGAGGCTGCCGGTGGGGCAGGTGTAACCACCTCTTCCAACATTCTTCCATAGGCCACATCAAACTGACGGATTTCGGACTCTGCAAAGAGTCCATTCACGAGGGTGCCATCACTCACACTTTCTGTGGCACCATTGAGTACATGTAAGTGGTGCCTGACTGGCCCAGGGGTCAGGAGGACAGCCAGAGAGGGCCTGGCCTGACTGACAGTTCCACCCGGCCCCCAGGGCCCCTGAGATCCTGGTGCGCAGTGGCCACAACCGGGTGGTGGACTGGTGGAGCCTGGGGGCCCTGATGTACGACATGCTCACTGGATCGGCAAGTCCCGCCTCCTGGGGAGGTGGGAGGGGGGGCAGGGTCCCCCTCCGGGGCTGGGGAAGGTCCTGGGGAGGCCCACAGGCGCCCCTCACCTTCTGCCTCCCCCAGCCACCCTTCACTGCAGAGAACAGGAAGAAAACCATGGATAAGATCATCAAGGGGAAGCTGGTGCTGCCTCCCTACCTCACCCCAGATGCTAGGGACCTTGTCAAAAAGGTGGGGCTCCCTCCTGCCCAGGGTTGGGCCCCCCATCTCTATCCCAGGCCCTGTTAACCTTTGTACACATGTTCTGGGCTGCAGGGGAGCTGCAGCTGCCCTGCCTGTGTAGTGCCTCTAGGACAGACAGGAGTACTCACTTTGGGGTTTAGGACCCGGGGCCAGCCCTCAGCTCTGGACAAGCCCTGGCTCAGCCCTCATCAGCCAACCGTTCCCTATGAGCTGGCCACTCTTTCCTTCAGAAAGGCTGGTGGCTGGGGTGCAGAGAGGGAGAGCTCAGCTCCATCAAGCTTTGGCATCAGATCCTCACAAAGTCTTCTGGGGTAATGCCAGCAGCCTGGGAGGCTTTGCAAAGACTTTGTGCAGAAGGCACCATGGGACCCAACCCTGAAAGTCGTGAGGGGCTCAGTAGGTGGAGCCACACCCCAGAGGCACCCCTTGCCTCGCCTCACCCTGCCCCACTGCCAGTGGGCCCGAGAGCTAGGTGCACCCCAGCAGCACCTCCCCCAGGCCCTCACCTGCTGCCCTGCTGGTCCCACAGTTTCTGAAGCGGAATCCCAGCCAACGGATTGGGGGTGGCCCAGGGGATGCTGCTGATGTGCAGGTGAGTCTGGGACCAGAAGGAGATTCAGAGGGAGTTACTGAGGGAGCCAGGCAGGTGACCTGCTGGCCTGTCTCGGTGCTTTCTGCCCCTAGAGGCACCCTTTCTTCCGGCACATCAATTGGGATGACCTCCTGGCCCGCCGTGTGGACCCTCCTATCAGGCCAAGTCTGGTGAGTGCAGGTCCTGTTGGCCCTGGGACAGGCGGAGCATCCCCCTTGGCCTCCCCCTGACCCTCCCCACATGGATTTGCCCACAGCAGTCAGAGGAGGATGTGAGCCAGTTTGACACCCGCTTTACACGGCAGACGCCAGTGGACAGTCCGGACGACACAGCCCTGAGTGAAAGCGCCAACCAGGCCTTCCTGGTGAGTGCTTGGGGGCCTGGGGTTATGGGGACCCAGACAGGGATCGTGGCTAAGGGCCTCGCCTCTCCCTCAGGGCTTCACGTATGTGGCACCCTCAGTCCTGGACAGCATCAAGGAGGGCTTCTCCTTCCAGCCCAAGCTGCGCTCCCCCAGGCGTCTCAACAGCAGCCCCCGAACCCCCATCAGGTACCAAGGCACCGGGGAGTGTGAGGCCGGACTGGGAGCGCCAGCAGACAAGAGGCCAGCTAGTTTGGGGCTGGTTTGGCCAAGGCTCTTCGCTGGGGCCAGTTTCAGTTTCTGTTTCCCATGGGACCCTAGTCCCTGCACACTGG
Source organism: Geosciurus inauris (assembly GCA_004024805.1). NCBI lineage: Eukaryota > Metazoa > Chordata > Mammalia > Rodentia > Sciuridae > Geosciurus > Geosciurus inauris. Next base: position 5,794 of record PVHX01017193.1, on the reverse strand, counting down.
TGGCAGGGGCTGCCAAACTGCAGTGGGGGAGCACAGCCTGTGTGCCCAGGTGGTAGAGAATCTACCCTCCCAACCCCTGGCAGGGTCTGGGAGGCTCTGACTGTGCCTTGGTTTCCCCTGCAGCCCCCTCAAGTTCTCCCCTTTTGAGGGGTTCCGGCCCAGCCCTGGCCCACCAGAGCCCATGGAGCCACCTCTACCTCCACTGGTGCCAGCGCCGCCGCCACCATCCTCGAGTACTGCTCCCCTCCCCATCCGTCCCCCCTCAGGGACCAAGAAGTCTAAGAGGGGCCGAGGGCGCCCTGGGCGGTAGGAAGGATGGGTGGGGCACGGTGGCCGGAGGCCCTCTCTGCAGGCTGGGTTGTCTGCGGGAGCAGCAAGTGTGTCCTCGTCAGGGTGGAAAAGCCACAGAATCATGAGTGTGGAAGGCTTCAAGCTACCACTATTGGCAGGAGGACCCCCCTGGCCACTAGGGGGGCCACCATGTTCAGCTGTGCCATTGCAAATTAAAGGACTGAATCATGGCACTGACTGGCTTCCACTAAACTTGTGGGGGGGGGATTGCGCCAGGAGCCCCTGCCCTACTGAGAGGGGAGGGGACACTACAGGATCACAGAACCATAGGGTGGAGAGGTTTTATTTTAAATGGTAGCCCAATGCCCATGGGGTGGGTGGCCTTCTGGAGGGAGTGGGGCTGCACAGCCCTGGGAATTGGTGGGGTGACAGTCCAAGGTGCTCCACCGGCGTTGGGGGAGAAAGGGCGGTGGGGGGGGGTGACAGCAGGTCCAGGGCAGGCTGTGTTCCACTGTGGCACTTGGGAAGCAGAGGCTATTGAGAAGCTGTGGCAGGGATGGGACTCTGAGGCTCGCCTCTATAGTGCCGTAACATGGAGGCCCTGTCCCCCTGACACCCTGGCACTGTCGTCCCAGGCTGCACTGCCTGAGAAGGCGTGCAGGTCACTCAGCAGGGCCTCTGCACTGCCCCCTGAGCCCATTGGCCCTTGGGAGCCAAGGCCCAGGTCCCCTTCCACATCACTGTCCTGTGCTTCCTCAGCGTGCTCCGGGGCCTGCTCTGGGCAGGGTCCTGTTCTGCATCGCCGCCCATCTTCCTGGGGTCCCACCTCCTCTGGGCCACCATTGATGATGTCCTCGTCTTCTGCATCCTGCTCGTCCTCCTGCTGCTCTGGGTCATCTAGTGACCCCAGCTCGGTGCGGGCTCTCAGCCAGCGGCCTGGGGGGCTGGCCCAGAGGAGGCGGCGGGTGCGGCCCCACAGCGCAGCACCTAGGCGGGCGGGGTGGTAGTAGCCCCCAGAGTCGCGACTGAGGCGGCACCAGGCCAGGGCCAGGCCAGTGACCAGCAGCAGCAGCAGCAGCAGCAGCAGCACTATGGTGACAGAGCTGGAGCCCACGCTGTCCTTCGTACCACCCGAACCCAGGGCCCCTGGCAAGGCCAGCAGCGTGCCAAGACCAAGGGCACAGAGCAGAGCCTGCAGGAGACAAGTGGGGGGCTCATCACCAGGGGTGGGACCAGGCGGAGTGGCCAAGTCTGATTTCTGTTCCTCTCTGAGAAGGTCCTCAGTTGCCTCTCGGGCAAAATGGGGACAGTCAAGCAGAAAGGCTGAAGTCCTTATTTGGTCAAGGCCCCGGCTAGTGTCATGAGCCCTTGCCCCTAACCTACCACTGGCCTCACTCCCAACCACCCTGGCCTGCTCCTGCCTGGGCCTCCACACTGGCTCTTCCCTTTGCCCAGAATGCTCCAGTCCCAAAAGCCACATGGGTGCCTGTGCACCTGGCTTAGGCTCCGCCGAGATGAGGCCTGTTCTGACCTGGATGACAACCAGCTGGTCATTGCTGCATCACCCACTGGCATTCTTGATGCTCCTAAACCACTCTACTTTCTCCTCCTGCCACATCTTACACAGGAAGTACTTCTACTTTTCTGTTGGCTCACCTCCCCCACCAGAGTAAGCTGCAGGGAGACGGGGCATTTTAAGGACCAATCACCTAAAAACAATAGCTAGCCCATAGTAGGTGCTTGATAAATCTTAGACTGAGTCTGGCAAAACCCTGCTTGTGGGGAGGGGGGCAGATGGAAGGAAAAGAGGGGGCCTGTGAGGCTGTGGGTCTTTTGCAGGTGGGAATGGAAGGCCTGGACCAGCCCAGAGGTAACCACTCATCCTCTGCTTGACTGGGTCCCAGGATGGAGGTCTTCGAGGCCCCTCTTCCTCCCTCCCAACCACTGGGGTGCCCCAGCTGCAGGGTTTCCGCTCAGCAACCTGGCCTGTCCCAAGGCTCTCAGGCGTGCAGGGCCAGGGCTGGGGGTGGCGGGCACATTGACAGAGGAAGCCTGCGGTTGGAACAAAGCAGGTGGGGAGTGATGGCGGGGGAGGGGTGTGTGTGCAGATCTTTAGCCCCCTAGGCTCCAGGGACAGGCCCAGGGGCCATGCCAGGCTCAGCCTGGGAGGACCAGTGGAAGCTCTGTCCTCTGGTCTTGAAGTAAGAAGGGTCTGGACTGAGGTACTGGGCCCTGCACCAAGTCCCAGAATGCCCAGCTCAGAGGTGAGGCCCAGGTTCTGCCGGTGCTTGTCTGGGGTCATGTGTATCCCTGGGTCCCAGAGGTGGGGGGTGGTCCTGCTTAGCTTTTGGGTCCCCAAGTTCTAGCCCCAGCCTCCTATGCTCCTGCCCCAAGAACCCAGTGGCAGTGCTCACCATTGGTCCGCTGGCCTTGCGCTGGGTGCCCACCTCCGGCTCTGGCTGGGTTGAGAGAGAAGTGAGCCTCAGGGCTCAACTGCAGCTGGGGGTTACCCGACACTTCCGCTTCCTGTCCCCAGTGCCCCACCCACTCTTGCCTGCTACAGTACCCTCCCTGGTGGGACCCCCATCTCTCAGGACCACCCCGCCCCAGACCAAATTCTCACTGGCCTTTCTGGGTGAGGCTGGGGCTATGGGGCTGTGACCAGGCCTCCAAAAGGGTACACCAGGCACCAGCTCAAAGCAGGCCAGGAGCAAAGGTGTGGGCCGCTCACAGCCCCAGCCTCAGATCAGACTTCTCTGCCTCCCCAGTCCCCAGGTACAGCAGGCCACCAGGCTTTTAGAAAGAGAATTTATTTGGAATGAAAATATAGAGTCCATCCCTGCCACTTCCTTTGGGAGGTAGAGGGGACTGAGCGGGTGGGGCAGATGGTCCCTCAGAGTATAGGCTAGCTGGCCTTGGTACAAAAATCCTCCACGGGAACAGTGACAAAGGCCAGGCAATGGTTGGGATGGGAACTGGCCCCTGGTCTGCCCCAGAGGCCCTTGGCAGCCAGTGACCCGCTATGACCTGCCAGCAGAAGCTGAGTGAAGGGGGTGAAGGAGGGGGGTGGAGGGAGTTGCATCGCAGGTGTGATCCTATGCGTCCCCGTTCTCCATGCGGCCGAGCTGCTCCTCCAGGCGGCAGATGCGCTCCCCTTGTTCCTTGACCATGGCCCGCAGTGCCCGCAGCTCCTGCATCACCTCCTCTAGCTTCCCGGCTTCCTGTGATGACATCAGAGGTCCACTGACTACAGACTTCCCCAAACCTACCAGCAGCCAGGAAGAAGCCTGAGGCCCAGAGAGGGCAATATATGGCAAGCGCACACAGCAGATTGAGGCAACACTGGAACTTCCCCAGTAGCACCCTACTGGGGGATACATACCCCAGCCCCAGCAAGGCTGCCAGCAGAGGTGGCGTCAGCAATGGCAACAGATGTGGAGGCCCCTGGGCGGGTAGAGCTGGCGAGCCGGCTGTCCGATAACACATTGCGCCGGCTGACCTTCAGGTCCCGCTGTTTGCTGGGCACATAGGCCTCCCGCAGGGAGATGAGGATGGGGTCTGCGTCCCGCCCGCTCACCCACTCCTCTGCCTCCAGAGCAGCTTCAGGCCCGGCTGTGTCAGGGTACAGATCATCCTGGAAGAGGTCAGACTGCAGCAGGTAGGTTAGGATCAGCCAGGGCCCACCAGGGACCCTGCATCTGGACCCTGTGTGGCTGCCTCCTTACACCTTCCTGGGCTCCCGGCTCACACTCTCGACCTTTGCCTTAATGGCCTGGCCCTGAGTGTCCCTTGACAGTTCAAGGCCCACTTTCACTTCCCTCTTGCTGGTGCTGGTCCTCCCTCCGAAGCCCTCCCAATCTTCCTTCCTGAGCAGGGCCCTGTCACCACCCTCCCCTGCAACCCACGGGGTCCAGTGACATAGCTTTGTGGGATTCTAGGGGCCACACTTATGGCCCCTGGACTGTGAACTCCTGGGGCAGGCCCTAGCGGTCTCCCTCAGCTCTGCTCCGAGACGTGCCTGGCACATCGAATCAAGCACTCAGTGAACGTTGGCTGGAGAATAATGGAAGTGTGTCCAGGGCTGGGCATCTGAGGCCAAGCCATGTGAAGGCTGGTCCTTCTCATGGGACTCTCCACAGCAGCCGGACTCCCTCTCTTCACTCCCAGCCCTGTGCCCTTCACCTCGCCACCCTTCCCTGACCTCCTGGCCCTTCTCCGTGGCTCATCCTGGGCAAGGCCTCGGCTTGCCCTGTGCCATCCCTGCTTGTCCTGTCAGGCATAGCCCAACCCCTGGCTGGTACCAGGGTATGTGGACGTTTGTCCAGCCCGCCAACCACACCCAATCACAGGCCCCACTCCAAACACCGTCGGTAGCCATCTGCTAGAGGAGGGAGCAGGTGGCAGGGAGCCAGGTGGTATCACCTTTCTTGGCACAGTCATGACAATGGGCTCACACTTGCGCTCATGTAGCTTGTAGAACCTGGGGAGGGAGGGAGCAGCCATGGGTGGAACCCCCACTAGTGCCCCCAGCTCACTCCACCCTCCACCTCCTGTCCTCACCTGGACCCTCCCACAGGCTGACTCGAGACCCCGACACCCCTTGTGCAAGCTGCCTAGCTGCCCCAACGGTTGCCACAGGCTGACCCCTGAGCCTCCTGAGCAGCCTCCCATCTGACCTTGCCCTTGATGCCCATGGCCTGGGCCCTGCTCTCAAGCTAAGTCCCCAAGTGAGCCTCACCCACAGATGGCTGCTGTAGTGGCCCTTCTTACCGGGCGATCTCACACTTGCTGACCTCCAAGCCCCTCTTGGGCATACTGCCCATGCCCCTCTGGGGCTCCTTGCTGGTGAACGTGTTCAGGAAGTGGATATAGGGGGACTCGTCTGTGATCTCAAAGTACCGGATGCTGGAGTCGCCCTGGGAGGGTGGAGGGGGGTTCAGCTCTTGGCTGTGCACCTTCCCTGCCCCCACCAGCCATACTCAGCCCCACCTTGCCACAGACGTAGACCACGCTGGTGTCAGGGTCGTAGAAGGGCAGCAGGGCCCCGTTGCTCGAGTCTAGCTCCTGCAGGGCCATGGGCTCGTCGAGGTTTTCCTGGCACATGGGAGGCAGTCAGGCCAAACTGGAAACCCCCACCAGGAGTGGCCACAGATGGGCTCACGTGGCAGCCAGCACTGCCCCAGCCGCTAGTGGGTTCTCCCCCGCTCGAAGCCTTTGTCCACACCAGGTACCCCTGCTGATCTCCTGGCTCCTCTCCATTCCCAGAGGCCCACCTTCCCAGCCTCCTGCAGGCCTCAAGACTACACCGGAGCCGGGCACAGTGGTGCACGCCTGTAATCCCAGCAGCTTGGGAGGCTGAGACAGGAGGATTGTAAGTTCAAAGCCAGCCTCAGCAACTTAGTGAGGCTCTAGCAACTCAGTGAGACCCTGTCTCTAAATAAAATACAAAACAGGGCTGGGATGTGGCTCAGTGGTCGAGTGCCCCTGAGTTCAATCTCCAGTA
>PVHX01017192.1:0-40818 GCA_004024805.1 Geosciurus inauris | reverse complement strand
AATGGGAAAAAAAAAAAAACATGTGATTTTCTTTATATCCTTTTACCAGGGTTCAATCTCCGTCTTATATCATCTTTCTAAAATCAACCAGGCAATTTGAAATTTTCATCTTTCTGATTATGTTCAAGAGGCTAAGGCAGGAAATGAAACACTAGGTTTTACAATCCACTAGCCAGGCAGTTCCCAGACCCATGAGAATAGTTGAATGGTGGCCGTCTTAAGCCATGTCATTTGAGAGGGATCCAGCATGAGGCAACTGGTGATTGGCAGAAGCTGCAACCCTGGGACACCAGGAGACCCCTGGGAAAGTCCAAACTTTGAGAGACAAATACCACTGTGGAGAAGGAAGAGTGCTGAAACAGTCTTCGTTGCTATTTTCATTTAGGACAAGATTCAGCGAGCAGCATGGTTTGGGAAGGAAGATAATGTTTACTACATTCATTTTACTGCAGGCTTTAAATGTTATTCTGAAGTATCTCCTCAGATAATGCAGATAACTTATCAAGTTCCTCTTTTTGCCCTCAGACTTAACCCACAGTAAACATGGCTCCTTAACTACTCTAGACAGAACAAAACCTGAAATGTAATTTATTTTAAGAATGTAATCACTTATTGATTACTCTTTTTCTCAAGAAGATGGAATCAGTGTGTAAGCTTTTATGAAGAAAACCCAGGATGGTTTTTATACTCTGCATTTAGTTCAAATCTATTCAAACCCTCTTTATAAAACTACCATTTCAGGCATTGTGTTGCAGATAATCATTATTTTTAAAAAGGATTCATCATACTGCTTATGTGAAAAAAAATTCACAGTAGGCAGACAATATTTAATAAGTAAATCAATAATGTTCATTTCAGGGAGAAATTAGGTATAGAATATAGCTGGGGAAGATAATAAAACAAGATCAAATACTAAATCTCAGAACTGATGAACCATTAGGGATAATGCAATTCACTGCGGTGGCAGGCTGCAGCGTTATTAGGAAACTTACATCATAAAATGCTGTGTAAATGCAAATTCAGCCTAATTTTTCATAAGATTAAAACACAGGGAAAAGAAGTCCCACTGTAATTGAATGTAATGTTTGTTACGTTAGTGCAGTAAGGCTGGGGAGGAGAACTACCTCAGCACAGGAGAATTTTGCTGGTGAGTCTATGACCAGTTTGCAGAAAAGTTAACTTGTTAGAGGATCAAGCATAATAACCATGAGTTCCTCTGAATATTTTTTTTTTTAAATGTTTTTTAGTTGTTGACGGACTTTTATTTTATTTTATTTATTTATATGTGGTGCTGAGAATCGAACCCAGGGCCTCACACATGCTAGGCAAGTGCTCTACTACTGAGCCACAACTCCGGCCCCTCTGAATATTTGTGATAAAATTCAGTTAAACATTTTCAGTTAGGGAGGAATCCTCAATATCTTTTATCCCTGTTGTCTCCTCCTGCAAGGAGCCACTTAGGGTATTGCTGACAGGAGATTGCTTCTTCTTAAACTCTGTTATGGATCTGAAATGGTCCTCGAAGGCTCATGTGTTCAGAGATGGGATTTTTGGGAAGTGATTAGATCATAAGTGCTCAGACCACATTAGTAGATTAATCCATGGATAGTTGGATGGACTACCAAGAGGTGGGACTTAGTTGGAGAAAGTAGGCCACTGGGGGTGTGCCTGGAAGGGTTTATCTTCTATCAGGCCCTTCCCCCTCCTTCTCCCTCTCCTTCTGATTCCATGAGTTGATCAGTCAGTCGATCAGCTTTCCTCTGCTGTGTCTTTCCACCATGATGGAAAGACATGTCTTACCTCATGTCCACAGCAATGAAGTCAGTCAAGCATGGACTGAAACCTCTGAAACCATGAACCAATATAAACTTTTCTTTCTCTAAATTATTTTTCTCGGGTATTGGTCACAGTGATGAAAAGTTAACACAAACTGGGAGGCTGGCCTACTGTTTCAAAGTTGGCATTGCCAAAATACTTTATGTTTTATGGATCTGAAGGTAATTATAGCTCCCACTCATCGGTAGTAGTAGTCGTATCATCTGATGCTTCCTATTATATACAGGATTCTTTTCCCATATTATGAACGTTTGAAATATTTGAAGGAAGCTATTTTGCCTCTTTGGCTTTTCTTCTCCATACTAATCATCTCTAGATTTTTTTGGTTTGTTTTGTTACTAGGGATTGAACCCAGGGGCTCTTAATCACTGAGTCACATCCCAGCCTTTTTAATTATTATTTTTTTAAATTTAGAGACAGGGTCTCAGTAAGTTGCTAAGGGCTTTGCTAAGTTACTGAGGCCAGCTTTGAACTCAGGATCCTCCTGCCTCAGCCTCCCAAGTTGCTGGGATTACAGGTGTGCCCCATCACAACTGGCTTTTTCAAATCTTTTGGTAGTTCTTAATTTAATGTGATTTCATGTCTGCCATGTTCTTTCATAAAGATTTTATGTCCTGGGCATTGTCATCCTCCAGAAAACACATAACCAGTTGCTGAGTATCATCCTGGAAGGCTATGTGCATAAATAACCCCAGAGTTCCCTCTGTATTTCTGCCAATGCTCAGTAGGGTGGTCCGTGCTTGATCCACATTTGAGGTCATCAGTTCAGTTTCTTTTACATCTAGTTAAATCTGTGGTGTAGAGGATTCATGAGAAGAAGGGAAGAAAAAAACATTCAGTAGCTGAAAGAGGTTTGGAAAATCTGAACAAAATTAATTAGAGCATGAGTAAAAAGTGCAAAATGGAAGGGTCATGCACCAAACATCTTGGTGACTGAATATAATCATCTAGAGAAGAGTAGAAAAGTGATTCAGATACTTCTAACTTGAGTGACAAGATTGATTGATACCCTGAGCTTGGAAACGATAGGGATAGTTTATACTGGATGTAACTAGCCTGTCCAAAAGTGAGGCATCACACAGGATAGAGACATGGGTAAGATGCATGCAAAGACACTAAAGATGAGGATTTCAATTTGTTAATGAAACCATGGATAATTGTTGAAGCCATGGAAATACGAGAACAGCACAGGAGACCTTGGAGGGGAAGAGAGAATGCTGAGGGGAAAGGACAGGTTTGTGTTTGCGTTTCACCACCTTGTGCTGGCATGGCAGTGACTTCCATTTTTTGGTAGCCAGCATGAACTGGAAAGGTGACTGCCAAAGTTTCTTGCTATGTTGATGTTATGTGGATTGAGAACTGCTATGTCCAAGGTAGAGCTCAGGCTATCTCCCATGAAGTTTTACAGTTCTGTTCTCAAATTCCCGGGAAGTCAGGTCCCTATAGGTCCCTGACCTTGTCTGGCTTTTAGGATATAGTTAACACTTATGATAATTGTATTTTTAAAAAATGTTTTTAGGTGATTTGAGTTTTCCTCCTTTTCTCTGCAGAACCTAGAGCTACGTCCTGGGCTTCATGGTCAATATTGTGTGATCAGTCACTGAGAGCAGAGGGTTCTAGACTGAAGCTCCCGCTTTGTTTCTTCAGTGAGCAACAGGTCCTAGGAGCAGGCTCTGCAATCATATTTCTGTGCTTCAAATTGTGAACAAACATCACCAGCACTACATTCAGATTGACATCACTTATTACATCATTTTTAGCAGGTGATGATTCATCCTAATCTCCCTAGGTGACTGGATAAAAAGGCAGAAGTCTCTTGTAGTCCTGAAAATCATTTTCCATCTAGCTCAATTCCTACCTTTCAGAACCATCTGAAATTTCTTCTGTGCTCATTCATCTCCACAAAGATGTTTAGGAATGGCAATGTTGCATTCTGAACCCCAAATCAAAACACTAGTCTGACCAAAACAGAACTTGTTTGCCTGTATTTTTTTTTTCCTAAAAGAGAAAAATGTGGAAGAGAACAATTACAGAACAATTCATCATTCCTAGGGGATAAAGGAAGATGCTATATGAAATTAAGTCTGCTTTAGAATATAAGGTATGGATAGAACAAATACTTTTTATAACAAAGAATACACACAGCACATGGACATGGAAGAGGTGTGCCCTCTCTCTCCAGGGTAAGCAAGGCACCTAAAGATGTTCTGTTCTAGCTCTTCTGATGGTTTTCAATATCACAAGTCACGTGCCTCAATCTGAATAGGATGTACTTAAATGCAAGAATGCCGTAAGGGAATCTGACTCATTTGCCTGCTTTGTGGCCAGTGTCCAGGTTTTACATGTCTTTCAGTGATGTATTATTTTATTAAAGTCCAAGCCAGTGTTTCTCAACCATGGATGAAAATTTGAATCACCTGGAGAACGTAGACTGCTCATTTTTGCTCAGAGTGTGTGGGGCCAAATTTGGCAGTTTGGCAATTTAAAAACTTCCCAGATGATTTTCATGTTCAGCGAAAATTCAGGTTCACTATTTTGTATAAAGTAAAAATACAATCAGCCTCTTAAAAGTACTCAGTGTACTCATAATGAACACACCACCACACACACACACACAAACCTACCCAAAAGAAAAGAGGAGGTAGAGTTGATTTAATTGAAGCTCCTCATACCAACTGTAGCACTTGAGGTTGGTCACTGCCTTTTACTTTTTGAGGCTAAGGTATTTTCTGTGTTTTGTGGATGATTTATCTGCTATATTACACTATGGAGATGTTGATGGCCTCTGGGTGATTAAACTTTCCATAAGAATTTCAATTGCCCAACTTTTTTTTTTTAAACATACTGTAGAAGGATACCCTTTTTAGCCCATTCAAGTGGAAACAGAAACATGTCAATTAAGTGGTTGGCCTGATTGCAGAGAGTTTTATAGGAAATAAGCACTTCATGCTGATGAATATTTTAATGATGGGCATATATTAACTGATTCAGAAGTGTGGTTACATCAAAAAGTAAACTTAAAGTTTCTATGCCTCTTTTCTTTCAGGGCCTAGAAATCTTCAGACGTGAACAGATCAGATTAGTTTAAGCCTCATTTGTCGACTCTGTAGTGTAGCAGCGTTCAAGTACAGTAAAATTCCCCAAGCTGGGTCCTCATCACCAGGTCTCCTAGGTGTTAGAAGCTCTATCATCTCATTGTTTATTACGTTCCTGAGTTTTCTTTAGCATGTTTAATGGTTTTTCACTTCTCCCATAGGAATAGGAGCTCTATGAGGGGAGGATTTTGTCTGTTACTACATCCTTAAGGCCTAAATCAATTACTAGCACAAAAAATGCCCTTCATAAATGTCATTGAGAATTAAGAATACCGAATGTTAGGGAGTCAGAAAAGCGATTTCTGGAGACTCTGCTGGATACCATACCATGCCAGGCTAGTATCATAAACTTTATAAACAATATGGTGTGACTGAATGATCTTGAGTTTCAGAAGTAGAAAAACTGGTTTTTGAATTCTAACTCTGTTGTATCTTGGTGAATTTGTATAGTCAGTGTCATCCAGGAGGGATAATAAGATGAACACAGTAATAACACTTACTTCCTAATGAATTAGGAAATGGATTAGGGAATTTCTATAGGCAAATTAGCTGATTTATTAGTAACTACTTTGCAGTGCTCGGGACCTTATTATAGTAATTTTTTGGTGGTATTGATTTGTACATACTATGACCACAGACCAGCACCAGTAATAATCCTTAGGGCAGGTAAAAGAAAACATATCTAAAAACATTCAGTGTGGTGTTTCCACATCTCACTTCCTTTCACTGTTCACCTGGCCCTTCTCTCACGTACGATCCTTTACTTGATGCAGCTATAATTCTGCTGCACATAACAGCACCATATGCAAACAGAGCACAGTGCTTCCAGTATTGTATTGAAAGTATCTGTTAAAGTACCTCCAAGTCTACTACACTGGGAGAAGTTTTGAAAGCTCAGAATACATGTTATTTTCTGGATCCACATCTCACACAATGTTCATATATGAGAACTTGGCTGCTCAATCCATATTTGTTCAACCAAACCAAGCCCTTCTCCATTCCCCATTGACCTTTTCTTCAAATTACCAACAAAACATTCATTCTGAGCCAAATTCCTCTTGGACTTCCTTGAAGTACCCACACAGTGAAATCAAATGTAATAAATAAGATATTCAACCTCAAAGACGTATGTTAAGAGCTTATGCAGTACAGAATCGACTTAATGAAGTGAGCTATTCTAAGTAACCTCATAGTGTTCACATTTTACTTTTAATTTTATTTTCTCTGAGGCTGTGACAATGATGACTATCAGAAGCAATGCAATTAGAGAAGATGATCCTTCTTTTTCATTCACAAAAGAATGGTTTGTGGAGCAAGTAGCTTACTGTACATTAGCCATATAAATTGACTTATTAAAATGAAAAAAGATCTTCCAACATAAAAATTCTTTAAAGCCTCACTTTCACTAAAGGCTGTAATTTCTTTACAGCTTTTTAGAAAATTGGTTGACTCTCTGATTTCAAAATTGAGTGAGATGCAGGCACAAACTATGAAAAGACTTATTTTTTTATTAAATTACCTACTTAGTTATCCATGCAACTGATTTCAGTGTAATTTCCATGAGTTTATATTTTTCAATATGGATGCCCCAACCATGTGTTCTACAGTTAGAAGGAGTTGGACATGAATTCTGTCCCCATCACTTATTAGTTATATGACCTTAGGTTAGGTACTGAACTTATCTGATCCTCTATACCTTTAGGATGTAAAACAAATACTATTATCTATCTAAAAATTTATATGAAAATTAATTTTGCTGAAGCAACAAAGTTCCCAAATATCAACAGCTAATAACAATATTTTTTACATTACATGAAGGAGGTACACAGTATTTGTGCCTGAAATTCTGGATCTTCCATGTCCTCTCAGGGACTCAGGCTAAAAAAAGTAATCTCACCCTCAGCATGCTCATTTTCTTGACAGAGGTAAAGATAGAGATCAATGGAGGCAGCACCTGTTCACAGAAACTCATGTGCCATGTCCTTCCTCATTCCATCATCAATATGAGACCAAAGTTCATGAGGGCAGGTGTGAAATATCAGTTTCCAGGAGGCGACTAAGTCTAAAAATGACCAAGTTAGGTTTGGTTGCATTACAAACTTAGAACAAAAACAATTCATTTAATTCTCTCTTTTTTGGGTTGCCAATTTAGCTGGGTTTGGCTTTGTAGTTATTCTCTTGGTGAGCTTTAACCAATATCTACTCATGGTTCATGTATTTGTGTTTAGTTGGGCAGGCTGGGGTCTGGCTGTGCCCATATGGCCTCACTGACATGTCTGGTTTCTGACTGGCTGTCAGCAGGGGCAAGGGAATTACTGCATCCTGAGTTTCACTAAGTACTCTGGCCTGGATTTCTTCACATGAAATCAGAGTTAAAGAGAGCAAGAGGCTAGCCCCAAAGCTCAAGTACCTTTTATATCTCTGCTAATGTCAAACTGTGTATGGCTCCATCAAATAGACAATGTCACATGGAGAAAGTTTGGAGACATAGCTTAATGGCAGGAACTGTCAATATCATTGCAGATGGTAGTAGATTGAAGAAAAGAAATTGTTTGCGGCCATTGTTTTTAATCCACTGAACATGACAACAGCATGTGAAATCCTCTTAGATGGATTAAAAAATTGTGAAATACATGATGGTCTACCATCACTTTCTTTCTTGATCACAAATATTGACTTTTTTCACCAATTAATGAAACCCTCCACCAAAGGAAGAAACCCCAAAGGTCATATCCAATCTCAGCATCAGGCTCCAAATGTAATGTCTGCCTTGGGTTCAGATGTGGCTCCACTTGATCTGGGGACTTACAATAAACTAAATAGACAAGTTCCCTGCATACTGCACCTTACCTCTGTCCCCATATGCAGCAGGGGAAGACTGGCAGAGTAAAGCACAATCAAAGCTCCCTTACAGAGAGGGAAGGAGAGAATGCAACCATGGGAACTCGTGGTTCATAGATGTTTCCTGAATTCCTGGTGGGAACTTGCTGAAGGTGTTGCTACTTGATAACAAGGACTTCTCTCCTTGTAGGCCCACGCTCTTTGGGCACATCTGAAGAAGGTGTTGGAGGATATGCCTTCCTCAGATGCTAACCTGCTTAACTAGACTGTTTCCTGCCCACAGAAGGTTGGAGTCCTGAAAGCTGCTTTAGATCTCACAGAGGAACAGTTTGACTTAATCAAGGCTGCTAAGGGTTTGGGCAATACCTCTCTCTATCTCTATGGCTATCTCTATCTCTGTCTCTATCTCTATCTCTATCTCTATCTCTATCTCTATCTCTATCTCTATCTCTGTTTCTCTCCCTCCCTCCTTTCCCCTCTCTCCTTCATTATTGTCCTGTGAGTTTATCAGGCTTCTTTCTATAGGACCTTACTGTAATTAATTTATTTACCTCAAACTATGTTTTTTCAGTGGAAAATATTTCATGACAACCACCTTAGATAAAAGTGTTTAAGGAAAGATATAAGAGCCACATCCTTAAATTGCTATTTGCTTTAATCTGTCTTAATTTAAATCTTCATCAGACTTTTTCTTGGCTCCAAGACTTTCTCAATTTTATTTATTTATTAGAGAGGAGAAATACTTCTATTTTCCAATCCTGAAATCCACTGAATTTCTCAATAATCTCATTTCTTTCCCATTTATCTTTTCTTGTAAACAAGTTTGTTCTTTTGGAGCTCTTGTTTCTTTTAATATTTTACCTACGATAGCTCACATCTCCAATCATATTAACAATGTTTTGTATCAAAACTCTCTTCAGCCGAAGCTGAGAGTTAATTGAGTATATTATCTGCTTTTCCGGTTATCACATATGAAAGATTTACTAAATGCATCACTACTGCCTCATTATGAGCTTTTCAGGTTCTAACAATATTTTTCTTTTGCCATCCTCTATCCTTCAAGCCAATCCCATCATTTTAGCTTCTTTGTTTTATCAGCATTCAATTTTAAGTACCAATTTTTACATTAGCTTGTTTTGTCCTGCTACCTAACAACACCCAAATCTTAGTGACGTTCGACAACATATATTTATTTCTCCCTCATTTACATGAAGACTGTAGGCTGGCTATGGGTCTGCTTTGGACTAAAGTTCTGCCAAGACTAAAGGGTGTCTTGGTCTAACTCATGTATCTGTTCCCAGCTTTTCATGTGTCTTCTCATTCTGGAACTAGGTTATGTCTGTCTTGTGGCAGGAAGGGAGAAGAGAGGAGGGCCAGGCAATCACATTGATGCCTTCTAGATGGGAGAACTTGGATAACACTCAGTCCTGTTCCAGGGGCCAAGTCAGTCATGTGGCCAAGAGCAGCGGCAACCTAGTAGCAGATAATTTTCCACAGACAGCTGGCAAACCACAGGAGAGAGCAGGCCTCTCTAAGTATAGGGAATGAAGAGCATAATAGTAATAAAATCTACCTCGATTGGAAAGAAGAGCTGTAAGAACTCAGCAATATAATTTTTAGTGCACTATTTAATGACTTCTGCAAACTGAGCATACCGTTGTAAACCAGCACCCTTACCAAAGAATGCTTATTGTGAGTCAAGAAGGGGTCCTCATGTCCTTGTTTTGGACATGCCTGATGTCTAACAGCATGGATGGCTTGAGTCCTCTTCTACTGTCTACAAATGGGTCCTATGGAGTGCACTCTTTTGTGCTAGTTTTTCTCATTTCATGTGAGGCATGTGAGTGTCATCGTGGTTTTTTACATAGTGGAAGACTGCTCATGCTTACCGGTATTTCATTGTGCGTGCACACCACGATTTGTAAGTCTATGTTACTATTGGATGTTTGGGAGTTAAAGATCTGAGGTTCAGGTGGTAAAGTTTTTCTCCCATGCTGTCGGCTCTCTGTTCATGTTTTTGTTGCTTTCCTTTGCTGTGAAGAAGCTTTTTAGTTTGATGTCATCCCATTTATTGATTCTTGATTTTACTTCTTGTGCTTTAGGAGTTTTATTGAGGAAGTCTGTTCCTGAGCTGACATGATGGAGAGTTGGGCCTATTTTTTCTTCTACTAGGCACAGTCTCTGGTCTAATGCCTATGTCCTTGATCCACTCTGAGTTGAATTTTATGCACAGTGAGATATAGGGGTTCAATTTCAATCTACTACCTATGGATTTCCAGTTTTCCCAGAACCATTTGTTGAAGAAGCTATGTTTTCTCCAATGTATGTTTATGGCACCTTTTTCTTGTATAAGATAACTGTATATATAACTATATATATAACTGTATATATGTTGGTATGTCTCTGTGTCTTCTATTCTATTCCATTGGTCTTCAATCCTATTTTTGTGCCAATACCATGCTGTTTTTATTACTAGAGCTCTGTAGTCAAATTTAAGGTCTGGTATTCTGATGCTGCCTGCATTACTTTTGTCACTAATAATTACTTTGGCTATTCTGAGCCTTTTATTTTTCCAAATGAATTTTATGATTGCTTTTCCTATTTCTATGAAGAACATCATTGGAATATTAATGGTAATTGCATTAAATATGTATAGCACTTTTGGTAGTATGGCCATTTTGACAATATTAATTCTGCCTATCCAAGAACATGGGAGGTATTTCCATTTTCTGAGGTATTCTTCAATTTCTTTCTTTACTAGTTTATAGTTTTCATTGTAGAGGTCTTCCACCTCTTTGTTAGATAGATTTCCAAGTATTTATTTTTTTGAGGCTACTGTGAATGGGGTACTTTTCCTGATTTCTCCTTCAGCTGATTCATCATTATTGTATAGGAATGAAATTGATTTATGGGTATTAATTTTATATCCTACTTCTTTTTTGAATTTGATTATGAGTTCAAGAAGCTTTTTGGTGGATTATTTTGGGTCTTCTAAATATAGACTCATGTCATTGGCAGAAGGGGATAGTTGGAGTTCTTCTTTTCCTATTAGTATCTCTTTAAATCTTTATTTTGTCTAATTGCTCTGGCTAGGATTTCAAGGACTATGTTGAATAGAAGTGGTGAAAGAGGATAAGCCCAGCTCTCCATCATGTTGGCTCAGGAACAGACTTCCTCAATAAAACTCCTAAATCACAAGAAGTAAAGTCAAGAATCAATAAATGAGATGGTATCAAACTAAAAAGCTTCTTTATAGCTAAGGAAACAATCAAGAATGTGAATATAAAGCCTACAGAATGGGAGAAAATTTTTACCACCTGCACCTCAGATAGAACATTAATCTCTACGATATGCAAAGAATTAAAAGAAATTAACACCAAAAAAACAAGTAACCCAATCAATACATGGGCAAAGGAACTAAACAGGCACTTCAGAGAAGAAATAGGAATGGTCAACAAATACATGAAAAAAATATTCAACATCTCTATCAATTAGAAAAGTGTGAATTAAAACTACACTGAAATTCTCTCTCTCTCCAATCAGAATGGCAATTATCAAGAATAAACGAAAAAAATAAATGTTTATAGCAGCTCAATTCATAATATCCAAACTATGGAACCAACCTAGGTGCCTTACAACAGATGAATGGATAAATAAAATGTGGTTTATATACACAAAGGAATATTATTCAGTTATAGTGAAGAATGAAATTATGGCATTTGCTGGTAAATGGATGGAACTGGAGAATATCATTCTGAGTGAAATAAGCCAGTTCCCCAAAACCAAAGGCTGAGTGTTCTCTCTGATATGTGGATGCTAACGCATAGCAAGGGAAGGTAGGGAGGGAAAGTATAGAAGTTCCTTGGATTAGACAAAGGGGAATGAACGGAAGGGAGGGGGAACGGGAATAGGAAAGACAGTGGAAGTAATTGGACATAACTTTCCTAAGCTCATATATGAATACACTAGTGTAACTCCACATCATGTTCAATCACAAGAATAATACTAAAATTGTAATGGATTGCACTCTATGTGTGTATAATATGTCAAAATGCACTCTACTGTGAAGAAGAGGCGAGAACAACCTCCACACTCAGCAAAGCTGCGCAACTGTATCCCAGCGCCTAAGTCCCGCCCCCATCGCCTTTACCATGCCCAAGAGAAAGCCTCAAGGAGATGCTAGAGGTAAAGCCAAGGTGGAGGACCAACCCGAGAGAAGGTCTGCAAGGTTGCATTCTAAACCTGCCCCTCCAAAGCCGGAGCCCAAGCCTTAAAAAATAGAAAAGAAGAAGAAAAAGAAAATGCACTCTACTGTCATGTATATCTAAAACAATAAATTATTTAAAAAATGATATATTTTGTCTGGCGGGGGGGAGTGCATGCCTGTAATCTTAGAGGCTCAGGAGGCTGAGGCAGGAGGATGGTGATTTCAAACCAACCTCAGCAAAAGTGAGGTGCTAAGCAACTCAGTGAAACCCTATCTCTAAATAAAATACAAAATAGTGCTGGGGATGTGACTCAGTGGTCGAGTGCTCTGAGTTCAGTCCCCAGTATCCCCACCAAAAAATTATATATTTCAATAAAGACCTTGGACTTACGGCAAAACAAAGTTTAAGATCTGGCTGGGATCTTAAACTACCTGGGACGTAGTGATTCCATATTACATTTTAGCCTTTTCTCTGTCCTATTTGAGCTTTTATGGCTAAAATAAATATTCAAATGCCTTAGTTCAATTCTAAACCTAAGATAAGTGCATATTAGAGGTTGAAGAGGAGTTATTTCTTAATTATCTATATTTAACTTCATATTTACTTAGTGTCTTCTACCAGGTAAGTTTGTCACCGTGCAGAACAGCTTGCTCATCTTTATGTTTTCAATTTAAAAGAACATACTGGGTTTATACCCTATCATTCTAATCCAATATTGCTCTCTAGTCTTTTTAAATTTATTATAAACTGGGGGTTATAACTTACTTTGTTATATATTACCCAAAATTAAATTTCAAACTTAATTCAGTCATATTTACTGTCTTAGAATCAGAATCTACCTGGAGTGTTTTGTTTTAGGCAATAAAAATAAAGATTTTATTTATTTTTTTGTTATTTTTACCATTGCCCTTTGGCTTTGCCCTTTAGTGCCTGAAAATAAGCATCTGAATATTTTTAGCCAAGCCTGATTTAAAGATTTTCATAGGGCATAGCTTCTGACTGGATATTACTTAGGAAGCACCAAGCCAAATGTGTATTATACTCTCTGGTCACAACCTTCTGGTCTTCCCCTCCAGCTAATGTCGAGTCTAATCAAATTGGACTTGTAGCAAGGTCTTTTGTCTGCAGTCACTTCTTTGGAAAACTTGAAAGTTGTATATATATATATTTTGCCTTCAAGGAAGTGCAGAAGAAGCAGATCTTTTGTTTTAAAGCAAGCTAAAACATGCATTTGCTTCTAAATAGTTCTGCCCCTGAAATGCCAAATAGGAGGTTGTTTCAAAAACTGATCTAGATTGTAACAAGGATTATACTATGGTAGGAAATAATAGCAATGATAATAGTGATAATAATCATTATAAGAACAATTAATATTGATTTAGTGATGACATTATGCCAGGCCCACAGTGATAGAATGCCAAGAGACATGGTCTCTTCCTTCAAGAATCGAACAGATTGTTGAGCATGTAAAGACAGTTCCGGGTCCACACAGTAAACACAGTGATGGAAACATTTCTGGCATGTTAGGAAATCACAGAGATGGAGGCTCCAAACCCAGCTCACTAGAACCTCATGGAAGAAAACATTTGCGTAATGGTCAAAATTATGAGCAAAGAGTTTCAAGTATATAAAAAAGAAATCTGTTACATTATTAAACAATACTGTGGTTCTTTTGTTTCTGGGACGAATCAAATGAAAGAACTTTCTTTCTTTCTTTTTTTTTTTTTGGTGTTGAGGATTGAACTCAGGAGTACTCGGCCACTGAGCCCCATCCTCAGTCCCATTTTTGGTGTTTTATGTAGAGACAGGGTCTCACTGAGTTGTTTAGCACCCCGCCATTGCTGAGGCTGCCTTTGAACTCACGATTCTCCTGTCTCAGCCTCCCAAATTGCTGGGATTGCAGGCTTGTACCACTGTGCCCAGTGAAAGAACTTCTTTTTAGATGGAACATAGGAAATAGGAAGATCTTTGAGTTTTAAGGAAAAACTAAGTTTGAGTTTCCTCCATGATAGCAGACTTTTCATTCAGTCTTTGCCTGTCTAGCCAAGTGTCTCCAATTCTATGCTTATTTATTTTATAAATCAACTTCCCTGTTCTACTGTTAATTGATTTCTTTCTTTCTTTTCCTTTGTTTTGGTACCAGAAATTGAACCCAGGGACATTTTACTACTGAACCACATCCTCAGTCATTTTTCATTTTATTTTTTAAATTTT
The DNA here is from genome assembly GCA_004024805.1 of Geosciurus inauris. NCBI lineage: Eukaryota > Metazoa > Chordata > Mammalia > Rodentia > Sciuridae > Geosciurus > Geosciurus inauris. The sequence continues at coordinate 26,624 of PVHX01017192.1, read as the reverse complement.
TTAAATTTTGAGACAGGGTCTTTAGTGATGCTTAGGGCATCACTAAATTGCTGAGGCTAGCTTTGAGTTCATGATCCTCCTGACTCAGCCTCCTGAGCTGCTGGGATTGCAGGCATGTGCTATCATGCCCATCTTGACTTCTTAATTGTGTTCATGCATATAGTATGGCCCTTCACATATTTTGTGCATCAGGGCAAATTCTAAGAGATTGCTACACACAACTTAAGAACCATCCACCTTACATAAGACATTTAAAGCTATCCACAAACAGCATTTGGCTTCATGTTTGCATTTCTTTATTCATAAGCAGAGAAGCCAGCAATATTATTCAGTAAAGGATTAGATGAGACACATTTTAGGGTCTAGGGCCAAGAAAAAAAGCCTAAGTTGCTATGAAGAAACATACAGAATTATTTAAGATGTAAAAACATTGTTCGCTTGCATGTCCTGCAAAAATAGGTAGCAGGCTGGATTGGCCCCTTGGTCCAAACCCAAATATTACCTCTATAGATTATTATAATCAAGTGTCTAATGTACATTATTTGTGCTGATACAATGTTCCTATATGTATCAGTTTTAAAAATATCAAATGCTGGGCACGGTGGCTTATGCCTGTAATCCCAGCAGCTCAGGAGGCTGAGACAGGAGGATTGCGAGTTCAAATCCAGTTTCATCAATGACAAGGCACTAAGCAACTCAATGAGATCTTTCCTCTAAATAAAATCCAAAATAGGGCTGGGGAGGAGTCTCATTGGTCCAGTGCTCCTGAGTTCAATCCCCAGTACAAAAAAAAAAAAAAAAATCAAGTGATTTTAAATAATGCACTGTATTTAATAACAATAGTTTTAGGAATTTTTTGAGAGCTGTATTTTTTTTCTCTTTGGTAGAAAGAATGTTTTAAATAACTTCCCCAAACACTTATTCCATTCTTGTAAAATATTTGTAAGAGATTGCTACACACAACTTAAGAACCACCCACTTTACATGGTGAGAGTGTCTGTGTCTGTATCATTGCTATATCCTTCGGTGTTTCTGTAGCTGGACCTAGGCGTTAGGCACAGAGAACATTTAAAACTGAGAAACTATGAGCCAGGAGGGTTTGCTGTGCTCAACAAAGTGGCCAAATCAATTAACAACTTCAACCCCATTGAGTCTCTCTCTCTGACACCTCAGCAGTAGAGCCAGTCACTGACCAGCTGAATCAGCTCAAAGGTTAAAAATTCTGCATCTCCAGATGCCAGCATCTTTCAAAAGAGGTAACTTCATATGTACTAGGACAGATAAATCTTTTAGAGGGAGAATCCTATAAGCAGTTTATTTTCTTTGTGTGTGTGTGTGTGTGTGTGTGTGTGTGTGTGTGAGTGAAATCACCCAAGCACAGCAGAAGCAAACACCCAAATTAGAGAAAAAGGAAGGTCACAAAATGTAAGTGATGTGAGGCTCTCTCATCATCTCTGTTGAGATTCTTTGCTTTTCCTTTTATGCAAATGATCTCCATTCTTTCAGCTATTTGTCAGCATGGGAGACTGTCATTGTTATGGAGATGATCCCTTTCCTACCTGTCTTTCCATCAGTGTAGCTGAAGCTAATTCAGTGCATTGATGTAAGATTATTATCGTGCTGAGCACTTATCTGACAAAATTTATGGTGATGAGTCTAGTACACATTGGATATGCCAATGCTCCCTGATCATGAGTTTTTATGGCATTCCCATTAGCCAGTGACAGCTGTCAAAAATGCGGTTGTTATCGTTTTATTTACTTCTGACATTTGAAGGTCACTTATAGTTTTAATTAAATTTTTCCTTTGTCAACTCAGAAATACCACTCAATTTAGTTCTCTATTGGTCTTGAAGCTGAAATGACATTCCAGGAGCCAGTCATTTCAAGACTTCTTTGCTAAACTAGTTATTGCAATGATAATTATTATTGAATGCCACAAATATATCCGTGACTACAGAGGATAGACAAATAGGTTAAAAGCCCATCACGTGGACGTTTTCTCTGACTGGAAGACACAGCCTCCTTTCTTCCCCTGCCAAGTGGTGAACGAACTCACCCAGTGCACCATATACTCCCCTGGTGCCAGCTCTCCGGCCCAAGAGATGCTCTTCATGTTAGGAGAGTATAGGTTCCTTCCCAGAGGAACTTCCCCAGAGCCTAGGTTCCTGGTACTTTCTTCCTTATGCTTTGACAGAGAACACTGAGAAACACTGAGAAAAACAAATTTCCAAAGCAAATTAAAGCCTGGAGAGTAAGGCTTTACTGGGGCAAGAGCATTTTGACCTTGTGGTTGACAGCATTGTCCAAGTAATTGGTTCACAGTTATAATGTTGAATTGCAGGGACTAGTCAATAGGAATTTTTTACCTTGGGTAATACTGTAGTTTGTGACAACTTCAGGCACACAGGAAAGATATCTAGTAGTCTTAGGACAAAATGGGGTTGGAGCTGGTTTGAGTGTTGATTTAGGAATACCAAGGTTCATTTCTTATTAAGTGAAGTACCTGAGTCAGGATTTGATAAAAGGGAAAATTAAAGGCTTTTCAATTACAGGACTTTCAGATTTCAGGCATTCTTGAAACAATATTTGCAAGCTTTTAACTATAAGACAGTTGCAAATGTCCTCTTTTTTTTTTTTTTTTTTCAGTATTAGGAAGTTTTGCTTTAGAAGTTTCAGCCAGGCTTACTTATTCTGGGCTATGTGAGCTATCCAATTCACATTCTACATTCTGAGCCAGGGAAGGAAGCTTGGCGGTGTCAGCTATAGATTCATGTGCTCAAGAGTCACCATCGCATGGTCCACAGAAGACACTGGGTCAGTTAAGAACAGATGAAGGAGAACTCTGCCCTAGGAAGCAGCTGCCCTAGGCCTGAGCATGTCCATGTTAAAAGACAAGAGACAGTGGAAGTTACAGTGGCACAAAACTGAAAATACTTGCTTGTAAGGAGTGAGGCCTGCACTGTTAGAAGCTGCTGTCAGTCATGTGTGGATTCCCCAACCAGGTACGGTAGCACGGCATCCTCCTCCTCCTGATTACAGGAAATTTCTCATTTATCTTATCATCACAGTGCATCGTTTTTCAGGCTACATATATTCCAGGTAGGTCAAAACAATCTGACTTGCACTGATCTATGTAAGGGCCAGGCAAAGTGACTTCAGTGAAAAGACGGCAATGTTGAAGAGATGTTCGCCCCACTCCTGGCAGGTCCTTGATGCCTTTTAGCTTCGTATTCCAGGCTTTTCTCCACCCTGTCCTCATTGCTTCTTCCTTGGTTAAAGAACCAGCTTGCTGAGTGTGGGAGAAAGCATGGTGGACCCAGCTCCTGTCCTCTCTTCTATGGGATGTGCTGCTTCTTGGGAGAAGGTTTTAGAGAGCTCCCTTCCTGGTCCAGGGGAGCTAAAGAGGGCCTGGATAAATCTATCTCCTTCTAAAATTCAGAATTAGGAAGTCCACTTGCCTACAGATATGAGACACCTATTCCATTTCAATGTTATTATTATGGATTCTCATCTGCTGATTCTCTTATAGGGCAGTGGGTCCAAATGTGGATAGAAAAAGGTGATTTGGGTGTCTCTTGAGAACTGTAATGTCCCATGATGGCACCCAATTTCCCCTTTTGAAACGTTCATTATACTTGTTAATGTTAGGTTACTGCTTATCGTCTACCTACTTGAAACCTTAAGAAGGCAAACACCTCATGTTAGTAAGAACGGAAACCATATTTGCTGACTCTTACTCTAAGCCCAGCACTCTGCAGTTAAACTCACATGCCTTTTTCAGGCAATGATCCCCTCGAAGGTTGTGCAGGAAGTGTGAGAGCAGGGATTCAAGTCACGTAGTATAACTGTGATCACAGAGTACTCTTCACCACTCTGTGTCATCTTCTACTCCACACCTTGCGGGCACACACTGTTGCTGAGTCAATGAGTCAGTATCAGTAGCTTAAGGAAGGAAGAGTAGAAGAGAGAGGTGCAAGTCAGAGAAGAAGACATTTCCATGCTTTTTATGAGAGATTTCTGTGCTTGACTTCAATCTATAGCATGGTGGAAAGGAATCCATGCAGTGGATTGATGTATTAAAATGTAAGTTGGGGCTAGGGATTTAGCTTAGTGGTAGAGCACCTGCCTGGCATGTAAGAAAGCCTGGGTTCAATCCCTAGTATAAGTAAGTATGTAAGTAGCTTTAATCTCAACCAAGAAAACAAAATAAGGAAGGTGCCCAGAAGGAAGACTCTTGAGCCCAAGCCTTGGGCAGTCTCCAAAGTCAGCACATACAGAAAGCCATCTCAGGAAGGAAATACTGGGTGTGAGGAAAGGAAAGCCAAGGTACTGGGAGGGGAGGAGCATTAATGTGATTGACATCTTGCAATAAAAAGAAATAAAAGATATCCTATTTGGAAAGGTAGAAGTAAAGTTATCTTTATTTCCAAATAACATGATCTTATATGTAGAAAGTTCTAAAGATTATACACGCACACTCTCACATGCCTGTCAAAACTGTTAGACAAATTTATAAAGTTTTAAGATACAAAATCAATACAAAAAAATTAGGGACGTCTCTAAACACTAGCGATGATTAGTCCAAGAAGGAAATTAAGACAATAATTTAATTTATGATAGCATCAAAAATAATGAATATTTAGGGGGCTAGGATTGTAGCTCGGTGGTAGAGCACTTGCCTTGCATGCGTGAGGTACTGGGTTCAACCCTCAGCACCACATAAAAGTAAATAAAGATACTGTGTCCATCTACAACTAAAAAAAAATATGAATATTTAGGAACTTAACCAAGGGGGTGTATAGCTTATATACTGAAAGCTATAAAACGTTTCAGAATGATTTTTAAAAGGCAAAAATAAATGGAAAGATATTCCATGTCAATGGGTTGGAAAGCAATACTACCTAGAGTGATCTATATTTTAGTGTAGTCTCCCCTAAAATTTTGGTGATTTTTTCATAAATATAGAAAAAGCCATCCTAAAGTTCACATAAAATCTTGTAGAACCCCAAAGGCCAAAAAAGCCTTGAAAAAAGGCAAGGTGAAGGTATCTTCCTTCCTGAATTTAAAACTTACTGCAAAGCCACAGTAATCAGTATTGACATAAAAGCAAATATATAGATCAATGGAATAGAATAAAATCCAGAAACATTTACTTATGTGGTTGTATGATTTTCAGCATTTTCCTAGGACCAGTCAATGGGGAAAGGGCAGTTTTTCAGCACATAATATTAAAAAAGCTAAATATTCACAAGCAAAAGAATGAAGTCGGACCTTTATCTGATATCATATGCAAAAATCAACTCAAAATGGATAAAAGTCCTAAATTTAATAGTTGAAACTGTAAAAGTCTTAGAAAATATGTATAAGGAAAATGTGACAATATTGAATCTGGCATGACTTCTTGGATGGTACCAAGAACTCAAATAACAAAAGAAAAAGACAAATTGTACTTACTGAAGTTTTTTTATGTATCCAAAACAATATCATCCTAGTAAAAATGCAGCCCGTGGAAAGGGAGAAAATATTTGCAAAAATATACCTGATTTGGAATTAATGTATAGGACATATAAAGAACTCCTATAACCTAACCACTACCACAACAAAAATATTATCATTACAATTGACAACATACTTAAATAAAGATCTCTCCAAAGAAGATATACAAGCGGCCAATAAACACATGCAAAGATGCTCAGCATCACTAATTATGAGGCAAATGCAGATCTAGACCTTAATCAGATACCACTTTATACCTATTAGGTTGGTTGTTATTTTTTAAAAATACAAAAAATAAAAAACACAAGATAACAGCATGTGGGTGAGGGTGTGACAACACTTTAGCACTTGCTCATTGTTGGTGGCAGTATAAGTACAGCCTCTGTGGAAAGCAGTAGGCTGGCCTCTCAAAACAGCAACCTTAGATGACTATAGCAGCCAGGGTGGATAGAGACTCAGAGAGACACTGCAAACTCTTGTTCACAGGAGCATTATCCACAGTAGCCACACCCTTGAAGGAATCCAAGCATCTATACGTAGATGAGTGAATAAATCAAATATGGGCTCTGAATACCATGGAATCAATTCGGCCATTTGATATATCCTATGACATAAACGGACCTTGACACACTTAGGCTAAGTGAAAGACATTTGTCACGTATGTATGATATATCTGGAGTAACGAAATTAATAGAAACTGATAGTGGAATGGGGGTTCCAGGGGTTGATAGGGGAATTGAGGTCATTGTTTAGTGGATACAGCTTCAGTTTTGCAAGATGAAAACGTTCTATGGATGCAGAACATTAAAAATAATACCACTAAACTGGACTCTTAAAAATGAACAAAAACTGTTGCATCTTATGCTATGCATATTTTATAATAAAGCTAAATTAAAAAAAGATGACCTCTAGAAGCAACAATAAATCTTCATTTTCCTTTAGGTGTGAAACCAGTATGTCTCTTGGATTGTTTTCCGGATCTGAGCCAGGCCTCGATGATTTTGGATTGGCTTGTTCACAAACATGGTTGGTTTCAAGGGCGCAGGACCCAGATGTGTTTCTGTGTGTCTGGGGGCTGGAGTCCCAGTGTGAAGCTGTCACTGTCATCACCTACAGACCCATCTGGGCTTGTTCAGGGACGGGGAGTGTGTGTTGAGACGGGGAGAGATGCTCTCCTATTTTCCTGGGGTAGAAGCATTGGAAAGGTTGTCTACTGCTCTGAAGACAAGAAATATGCCCAGGCCCTTTGAGGGAATGTGGGATTCATTTAGGAGAACCTGCAAGACAGCTTCTTTATCAGGTTATGCATACTGATCAGCCAGGGCTGTGATTCCTCCTCTGTGTATTTAAGGTACCGCATCTCTCTCCGGCTCAGAATGCCCTACACCTATTTTACACGGAGCATGTTTCAAGCAGCTTTCCCTTCTATCTGAAACTTTCCAGATGAGAACAGAGACCTTTTTTCTTTCTCTCTCTCTTCAGTTTTAAAGTTCTCATATTTAGTTGAAGTTTTAAAATATGATATTGTCATCCTTTGCATAGTATCCATCACTTGTTTGGGTCATCGAGTGTGAAAAAAAAATGAGATTGGAGTTATTAATTTGAAAAAATAGTGTAGTCCAACAACATTGACTTTAAATAGAAAATAAACACATATTAATAAGAAAATAAATCCGGAAGAAAAGTGCTTGCTCTCAAGAGAACCTGGTCCATACCTGGGCAAGATGCTGGCTTTCAGCAACCTCAGCAGCCAAGCTCTGGGTTTGTATTGGTGAAATCACCTTTCCTCAATAATTTTACAAGTGAATTCTACAAGCAAATGAGACACAGTCTATGGAAACCTCAGGGATACATGTGCCTGGTGCTTTCCCATGAGCCTCCTGCTCCAGTAATCTGCAGTCAGTTACAACGATGCTGGCCCGGCTGGTTTCCCTCCTAAATGCCATGCTATGCTTCAGTGCTTAAAGCAATCTTTCCAATATTGCTTACATTTAAATATTTGTTTATCTGACAGAGATTCAAACAGATGCAATCCTCTCTGAATATGCAAGACCCTCAGGAGCTCAGATGTGAAAGAAAGCAACTTAAATCTGTTTCTTTAATGTGAGATATATGTATGGTAACTGTACACCTGAGCATGCATGCACATACATAAAGCTAAACGTACAGCACAACAGCAACTTCTTTTGTAACACTATGGGTCTGTTCTGCTAATTTCCGTAACTGTTAATTATCATAATAATAACTCACCTGTGGAAATTGGGAGGTGATGGACAACCCCTAGTTATATTGCAGCATGTAGACAGGGAAAGTGTGAAGAGATTAATTACACCATGTTAGGCAGGCAATGTCATCGCTGTCTAATTGGAACTGCATATTTAGAGTTGGAGGTTTGCATTTTCCTTGTAATTTCCAGGCTTTCTAAAAGTGGATTATAAAGAGCCAAGATTCCCTCGTCTCTCAGTTCTTATTAGAAACACACAAATCTATCACAAACCCAAACTAATTTTTTAAATTCTATATTTTTTAAAAAATTATTTATTCTAATTAGCTATACATGACAGCAGAATAAATTTTGATTCAATGTACACAGTGGATCACAATTTTCCATTTCTCTGGTTGTACACAATATAGAGTTACATCATATATGCAGTCATACATGTACGTAAGGCATTGCTACCCATCTCATTCCACCATCTTTCCTTCCCCCATGTCCCCTCCCCTCATCTCTTTCCCCTTTGACCAGAGTTTCTCCGTTCTCCCCACACCCCCCACCTCTGGCATTATGGATCAGCATCCTCTTATCAGAGAGAACATTCGGCCTTTGGTTTTTTTGGGATTGGCTTACTTTGCTTAGCATGATATTCTCCAACTCTATTTACCTGCAAATGCCATAATTTTATTCTGTTTCAATGTTGAGTAATATTCCATTGTGCATATATACCACAATTTCTTTCTCCATTCATCTATTGAAGGGCATCTAGGTTGCTGCCACAGTTTAGCTATTGGGAATTGAGCGGCTACAAACATTGAAGTGGCTATGTCATTGTAGTAGGCTGTTTTTAAGTCCTTTGAGTATAGACCAAGGAGTGGGATAGCTGGGTCAAATGGGGTTCCATTCCAAGTTTTCTAAGGAATCTCCATACTGCTTTCCAGATTGGTTTCACCAATTTGCAGTCCCACCAGCAATGTATGAGTGTGGCTTTTCCCCCACATCCTTGCCAACACTTATTGTTGCTTGTATTCTTGATAACTGCCATTTTGATTGGCATGAGATGAAATCTTAGTTTTGATTTGCATTTTTCTAATTGCTAGAGATGGCAAACATTGTTTTATATATTTGTTGATTGATTCTATATCTTCTGAGAATTGTCTGGTCAGCATCTTAGCGCATTTATGATTGGGTTATTTGTGTTTGTGTTAAGTTTTTTGAGACTGGAGATTACTGCTCTATCTGATGTGCATGTGGCAAAAATTTGCTCTCAGAATGTAGGCTCTCTGTTCACTTCACTCATTATTTCTTTTGCTGAGAAGATTTTTAGTTTGAATCCATCCCATTTATTGACTCTTGCTTTTATTTCTTGAGCCTTAGGAGTCTTGTTAAGGAAATTGGGGCCTAATCTGACATGATGAAGATTTGGGCCTACTTTTTCCTCAGTTAGACTCAGGATCTCTGGTCTAATTCCTAGGTCCTTGATCCATTTTGAGGTGAGTTTTGTGCATGGTGAGAGATATGGATTTAGTTTCACTTTGCTGCATATGGATTTCCAGTTTTCCCAGCACCATTTTTGGAAGAGGCTATCTTTTCTCCAATGTATGTTTTTGGTGCCTTTGTCTAGTATGAGATGACTGTATTTATGTGGGTTTGTCTCTGTGTCTTCTATTCTGTACTGTTGGTCCACATGTCTATTTTGGTGCCAATACCATGCCATTTTTGTTACTACAGCTTTGTAGTATAGTTTAAGGTCTGGTATTGTGATGCCTCCTGCTTCACTCTTCTTGCTAAGGATTGGTTTGGCTATTTTGGGTTTCTTATTTTTCAAAATGAATTTCATGATTGCTTTTTCTATTTCTAGAAGGAATGTTGTTGGGATTTTAATTGGAATTGCATTGACTCTGTATAGCATTTTGGGTAGTATGGCCATTTTGACAATATTGATTCTGCCTATCTAAGAGCATGGGAGATTTTTCCATCTTCTAAAATCTTGTTCAATTTCTTACAGAACCCAAACTATTCAGGTCACAACTAAAATGTGAAATTTTGAGTGTGTTGTTTGTGCATCTTGAAAATCAGTTTCGCTGAATTTAAAAAAAAAATTAAAAACTGTTTGTATGGTTTACACGTTTTTTGGGGGAGGGGACAGGACTTCTATTTTTGCAAGGCAGGAAAGAACTTTCTCATGAGGGATGCCACAAAAGTCCACAGTCTTTTCTACCTTGGATTCTTGCCAGTACTTCTTTAAGGCAGCTAATTTTTAAGCAAATTGAATCAAGTACACCTTTTAAGTGGCCCATCAGCATTCAGAGTAACCCAGGCAGGATAGGATTATTGAGAGGGGTAAAACTGCAGGTTTGCTTCCTAAAAGGTAAAAAGGAGAGAGAGGATCAGTTGCAAAAAATGTATATGTGGGGAAATATAACTCCTATTGACTGTTCTATATACAGATAAAATCTGAATTAATACATATGATGAAAATTGTTTTGAATACTATTTCAACAGGTCTTTTCATTTATTACTCCCAGAAAGTTAGAGTTTCTCTCAAATGCTTTGTTTTGTGTTTTAACTCCTCATTTAAAAATAGTCCAGGACCAAATACTGCCAAGTTCCCTTATGAGGCTGGATCTCTGAAAAATGTTGAAGCATGCAAAACACCCTCTGCCTTCATTCCCCAAATCCATTTCTTCTTTGGGCTTCTCATCAGGCCTACTTTACTTATGGTCTCTTGTTCCTCCTACTAATCTGACCTGCTCTGCTGTCAGAGGATAATTTGATGAATTCACTTAAATCAAGGTTAAGTAATTAATGGGTCTTAAACTATTAATTTTATTAGTAGGGATTGAAAAGGATCTTAAATTTAAGGATTTCAAATATCAGCAAGTCAGAGGAGTTGGGGGCTGCAACATAATATCAGATCAAGTAGTGCTTTTCTGCCCTTTTTAAAGAATTTTTTCCTGTTCTTCCAAAAGTCAGCAAGACCATCTTCTGGAACAATCCAAACATCCGTCTTGAGAGCATGCTTGTTCAAAAATCAGAACTACAATTTTCATTTTAGGGGAAAGAGTGGAAACTGAGGTTTCAGGAAAGATTGAGGAGTCTGAGAGCTGACTCTTAGAGTCCACTGTCCACTTCCATAGTTTAGTTGCATCAGTATGAAGAAAAACCAGCAAGAGATTGCCTGAAGATAATGAATTTAATCAGAATTGAATCCCATTGCAGGAGGAGTATTCAGGGAGGTAAAGGGAAACAAGGGTTCTTAAGGCAAAAGGAGGAGAGTTACATACGTTTTTTTGAAACAATTACCCTTGGCTACAAGGATCAAAAACAAGATGACACCAGTCAGTCCAAGGTTGGGCACCTGTTCCTGAGCAGACATCCTTGAGAAGTACAATCCATGCAAGGCTATGGTTTTGGCAGAGTCTCTTTTGATAGTTCTTGTTTTCAAGCATGTGATACCCTCCCTCACAATCTGGCTTTGTTTATTTATTTTTTTGGTTAGAGTTTGATGGAGATGATTCTAATTGCATTCTGACAAATTCTACAGTTGTGGATCTCATGAGGAAGACTAGGGGAGGTGACTGCATTCATGGGCCACAATAAACAGCTCCTTCCTCCCTACAGATGTCTCAGCAGCCTTTGCCTGCACCATTCTGGATGCTTGCTAAGATTGTGAATACTGGCTGCTGATTCTGCCACTTGCTTCATCAGTTTAAAACTTCCAAAGCTCTAATCACAGCAGAGACAGCATCTTCTTATTTGGAGCCACATTGGACCGTGAAGTGCTCAGCTTTGAACCTGAGTGCAGTGCGTGACTGTCCTGTGAAACCCTCCTCTGCTTTGGTGGTTCTTGACATCGAGTGTAATTGAGTAGATAAATCATCCATACTTCCCTATGAACAGTTACCACACCTTTTATCTTCCTGTAGAAGTCATTGGGAAAAAAAATCTAAAAAATATGTGCTTGTCTTGGCTACAGTTCACAGAAATTTTGTGTCCAATTCTTTTATAGACAATGTGGAGAGATTTTCTTTTTCCACACATGCTGATGCAAAGAGAATTTGAGGAATTTTCTCCTTTTTCTTTTGCCCTCGGTTTAATTTATAATCATTTCCCCTGTACCCTGAAAGATGAGTAGAAATTGCTCTTCTGAACATTGATGTTTGCTGACATTTTGAAAAGAGAAACTGTCAAGACAGGCTGGATTTTTAATATTTAAAATATTCTCTAGATGATTCTGAACTTGCCTTTCATGTTGATTTTTTTTTTAAAGCTGCCGTAGTGTTGGAGGCCAAGTGAAGATCATTTTAAAGTGACAGCATGGTCTCTAAATGAAGAGCTCTTAACAAGGTTTTGCTTCCCTCTTGTCATCATGACAGTGCTACTCTTGAACATCGATTTCTAGACCTTTTTAGATACAGGTGCTACTTTTCTTAGCACTTATTTGGAAGTTTTAGAGATAGATTTACTTTTAAAACAAGCAAGCCATGATTCCTTCTGTTTTCTGGATGCTTCTATTTCAGGCACAGACTGTGTGCACATCGAATTCATGACGCTCTACATTTGAACATCTTTGGAAAATAGGATAGATGAAATTCCTGCAAGACTTGATAATGAGAAATAAACTGGGATATGCTCAAGTGCAAGTTCTGAGAAAGAGGAGGTCAAGTAGAACGAATCAAGTCCGAGATGTTTCCCCTCCACAAGCTTTCAGAGATTCTCTCTAATGGTCCCAGGCATGAGCTGAGAGAGAAGAGCCACAGGGATTGCACTGGTGAGTGGCATGGTGTCTGGTGTGTAGTTTGTTTATGGCATTTGTGACTCTAGGACATCATTTCTCCCTTAGTGACTAAACACTCCCAACATTAGGACTGGTTGGTTGATGAAATCTGGATCAGGGGAAGTTGTACCTCCCAATCACGATATGCTCCATTTCTACAAAGGCCTGGTGGTATTCCATGCAGTATTTTGCAAAAGGTGTATAATTCTCCAATGAAGATAGCCTGACTTTGCTCCTGAACTCTAGGGATTTGCATTGTGATCTTGTTATTGAAGTCTGCCATAAACACCACAGGATATCTCTCCCTACTAATTTATACCATGGACTATGTGGGTCACGTGGACCAAAAGAGAGGATTCCTTTTACTATAGCCTACCCTGGCTGCAGCACCGTTTCCTTCTCTGAACCTACTCAAAGCTGACAAGGGCCTTTTTAGTGTCCCAGTGTATGGGTCTGAATAGTGCTCCCAGGTGGGGAATATACTGTTTTCTGAACCCAAAGAAACCTATCAGGTACCATGCTTCCATCTTGGGAATATGAAGTACAAGATGCAACAGTCTACCCTTTGTTTAGTTATGCCATCCCTGTATGCTCCTGCACATGGGGCTTCCAAATACCTTATTGCTGTGGCAGTGTCCTGGATCTTCAGAGGATTTAGATAGGAACCCTCTGAAGCTTGTGTGTGTGCTCTACCAAAGGTCAACTGATATTAGCTACTTCTCGGTCATTGTATTCGGTCTTCAGGATGTTATTGTTATGGTAGCTTGACTTGATGTGTGGAGAGATGTTGAGGTGGTTCAGATCTTGTTGGAGTATATTATGTAAAAAGCCTATTGCTATGAACTTTGGACAAAATCATACATGTATGCAATTTTACATGGGAGCATAGAACAGTTCCAGGGCAATTATTCCTGACCCTTTTACCTGATAGGAATGAAAAATAAGATTTTTACCCCCTTGGTGGCCACATGTCATGTAACAAGATCCATGATAATTAGCTCTAGCAGAAATGACTACCTTTGGCTTGGTGGCAGCAAGTAAGGGTACCGAATGAGTTTGTAGCATACTACTTTTTCTCTCCAGGATCTATGTAATTGCTGCCTGGACCCAACACCTCCCTCAATCAGTGACTTAGTTCTAGGTCTCAAATAATGGATTAGGAACCAGAATTTTGGGAGTGACTGCTCCAGTCTCTTGGTCGTTGTCCATCTTGATTTCTTTTGTTGGTACAAGTGGAGCGGTACCTTTGTTGGTTGCCCATCTATTTTACCCTTGGCAATGCCAGAGTCAATTGATAAGTCTCATAACTGTCTGTGGATCAGCAACCCATCCACAATTTTGCCATCATGATAATTACATCTTCCTGGTTTCTAGTTGTTATGTGCCATCACCCGGTCATTTCATGCTTTTATTGGGAGATATATAAGTTTTGCCAATAATGATGAATTTTTATCTCATTAAAATACAGAATATGTACCTTTCCTTTCAGTTGCCTTCAGGAAGCAAATTTCAATTTTGTCATCTTAGCCCCTTTAGGACATTGCTCCCATTTATTTATTTTTTTCTCAAGATTGCCTTGAAGAAGCATTCTGTGTGACATATGTATTTGGAGTTCTTCAAATAATACTTTTCATATGTAGCTTTATATCGAACACCTTTTGTAAGCATTATGAATATATTCTGAGTAACCTTAAAATGTGTTTATTTCCTGGTTTGTTTACTATATTACAATTTTTTGATATTCAATACATTGACATTGCTAATACTATTAATGATAATGATAGTTAATATTTATTTGTGCAGTCTTTATATTGGCCAATTTACTCTATGTAAGTGTCTGCTACATAAACACAATTATTCTCCCTTTATTCCTGGCATTGGACACACAGGGGACACAGAGACTGTGATCTACCTAAAGGCTCTATGGATTGTATGTGCAGTTGGAGATGTCCCGACTTGAGCATCATTATCCTGTATCCTCATAAGTGCTGTACATATTGTTGAGAAAATCCCTATGTTGAAATTTTCTTCTGTTGAAGTTATTACAAAGGCAAGATCCAAGTGCCAGTCAAATAATTGGCCCTATATTAAGTAGCTTTCAGTGTTATTCTTTCCAGACGTACAGTCTTTTCACAGCTCATTACATCCTATCTTTTTTTCTCTCTTTTTAAATTAATATCTTCCTGAGCCCAGTGCTGAGCTCACTCGAGTCAGAAGTTATGAAGAAGCGTCCTGGGGATTTCATGAGCAGGTGTGTTTCTAGCAAGTCATTGAAGTGAAGGAGATAGTCACTTAAACACAGAAAAGAATAGATCATTTTGAATAAATAAATAAATAAATAAATAAATAAATAAATAAATAAATAAATAGAATTCCAGTGTTTTACTTGGTTTTGGTGATCCTTCCAACTTAGGTAAGAAGGTGGTAAGCTGTGGGGATAAACTCTAGAGCTGTCACATGGCAAGTAGCAATGTCTACCCACCCAACAAAAGTCACCATGGCAGGAGGGCCTCATTCTCACTGACTTCATTTAAGATTTCTGTTTGCTTTATTTTACAGAGTAATTTTTCTTTTTTGTGATTATACAAATATTTCATGTTAATTGAAAAATACTTGGTAAAATGAGAAAATTAAAATTATTCTTTCTTCCAATATTCTGAGATAAACATTTAGCAATGCAAGTTTCTTTCCTGTCTCGTTGTATCTATATACATCAAATTCATGACTTAAATGACCAGTCCTGCCATTCATTGTAAATGGAAAAGGATGCTCAAAGCTGAAGCCTGCAATCTTCAGTTTACAAACAGCATTTCCTTTATCCGACTTTCTCCCCTCCTGAGGCTGCAGACAAACACAAATGTATGCAGGTGTACAGAACTGCAGCTCATGCACATGCCCCACACATGCACACATACATGCTCATGCACTCACATGCCTGCATCCACATATGTGTCCATGCCTGCAATAATACAACACACACATACACAGACACATGTGCATCTATAAATTCACATGCAAACATACACGTGCACAGGGGCTCACATGCGTACATGAACACGCAGTCTCAGATATGCATACATGCATACGTGCACACACACACAGGTCAACTTCTGAACAAGGGGACATGTAAAAACAACAGGAGTCTGGCTTCCACTCTGTTTTTTTACTCCTCTAGAGGAGCCACTTTCTGCTCCCACTCGAGGCATAGTTATCTCCTATTCATTTCCCATGCAGGAAGAACCCAGTGATCTGACCCATATCACTGGGATCCAGGAAGAAGAATCCAAATGGAAAGGTGATTTCCCAAAAAGAAGCTTATATTCACTCCTTCATTAACACTCCACCCACTTATGGAGACAAGTCAGACCTCGACCTCGAACTTTCCTTATTTGGACACTTTTTGGAAGTCAAGGGTTGAGGTCAAAGTAAAAAAGAGCTTTCACTTTTCTTTGAATCTAGCATAATGGGGACAGCAAAGTTTATATAATTAAAGTCACTATTGTTGAATAAATACATTTTTATTACAATCATCTTCATTTACAAATGTTGCTGTGTTGTACGGTCTTACAGAAATATCTAAAGAGGTATCTCTGATGATTAACTGGAGGAAATTTTCTAGGAAGGGACTTACTGAGTCAGTGGACATCTTTAGCACTTCTGAAACATACTCAGACTTTCCCAAATGTTACAGAAAATAAAGATACAGTAGAGATGTTGGTAGTAGGAGAAACAACAGGTCACATTTATAAGTTTTATTTGGAGCCAGGCTATAGTTGAGAAGTTTGCATGTGTTTGTTGTTGTAATCTGTCTTTCTTGTTTGTTTGTTTATCTTTAATTTATTTTAGGTCAGTTTTTTTTATTTAAAGAAAAATTGAGAAGACAGTATTAGGGAGTTCCCAAAGGTTTCCCAGATTCTCCTATTATCAACATTATCCATCAGTATAGTACATTTACTAAAATTGGTGGATGGTTATACATTAAATTAAATGCATAACTTACTCAGATTTGTTTAAAATCTGTCTAATGTCTTTTTTCTGTTCTAGCCTCCACTCCAGGATACCTCATGGTATTTAATTATCGTGCTTCCTTGGGTCCTTTTTGGCAGTGACATTTTCGTACACTTTGTTTTTGCTACACTTTATTTATATCAGCATGGACTCTTGGATATGAATTTTGTATTTTGGGTTATAATCAAATATCATTTTATTTACTTTATTTTTTACTCAAATTATTCCACTTTGGTCATTGGCAGTTCTTTCAAATTGGCCCTTCTGACATATTGCCATAAACATGGGGTCCTTTTTTTTTTTTTTGGTATTTTTTAATAGTTTGAGTACATCCTCAACTTTTTTAATCTACTCAGTACACCAGTCTTCATCTTTTCCTGCCTCAGTCCTAGAATTAGCTATTTCCCTAAAGAACTCTGTTTCTTATTTTTGGAGAATAATATCAGAAACAAGATCTGGGTGATGGTTGGGTTTGTTGCTGCTAGGGTCTTCTTTCAGGTACTCTGAGCTGACAGGACCAAGAAATGTGTGAGTATAATAACCCCTATACACGGATGCTATAGTGTTTCTGTCCACAGCTGTCTCTGTGTAAAGCTGAACGTAAGTTCTTACTGATGCCTCCAATCTAGCCTACCACCACAGGTGTGGTTCATCCCAGGCCCCCTCCTTTGCTGTCTGTAACTCACTCTGAAGTCCTGAGAAACCCGACTCATTGTATAGCATGGTAACATGCTGATTGCAGTTAGCACAGATGTATTGTATTCTTGAAAACCATTAAAGGTAGATTTAAGTGTTACACACACACACACACACACACACACATACACGAAAGGTAAATATAAGAGGTGGTTCATTAGTAGATGGTTTTGACTTGGCCATTCACAATATATATGTATTGTATCTGATAAAGATAAGATTTTAAAAGTAATTTTTAAAGAGAGAAATCTTGCTACTGCCATCCATTTGTACATGTAGAACAGTAAGCTATATTTAACCTACATCCAAGGGAGTGACTTAATCAACCAGAGTGCAGTACCATGCACAGTTCCTTTGGCCCTCAGTCTAACAGACAATGCACTTCCAGAGCTACCTAGATCAGCACCTCCTGTACATTTGTTACATAGAGTTTCTTGTCACAGTCTGCATTTCTTCTACAATCCTCTAAATATACTTTTATTTAATATTTACTATATTCATATAAGGTTTACAATGTTATCAACTTTATTCAGATGAGAAAATTCATGAATGAATGTTTCAATTTTCATCTTATAAATCACTTGTGAATTTGAACTTTTCTCACATTGTTCATATTTTAAAATTGTCTCTTCATGTACTTTGCTAAATTTTTGTTTAGGATCTTATTCTTTTTCTTGCTTATTTATAATGTTATTTGAATATTGTTACCATGCTATTTTTGGATATATTGCAAATAATTATCCAATTTTTCGTTATTATCTTTAAACTCACATTGATAGAAATTTTAGTTTTATGCCATGTACCAATTATATGACACTAAGTTTCTACAACTATATAATTTCTCTTAATGTATACAAACCATGCTGAGGTCACTCGAATTCAGAATTCTTAATTTGTACATGGGAAAATCTTATGCAAGCCAAGAATCTTTTTCCAGAAAAACACATGAAAAATATAAAAAAATGTTTTACATGACATTTTTTAAATTTATAGACAGCAAGCAGATTAAGAATCCAAATCTAATTTATTCTCTGTATTTCATTGAAATGCTTTGATATTCAGAGCAATTGATTGATCTTCCCAGAATTCCGCAACAAGTGAGCATTAGTACTAAACCCCAGGCCCCCTGAGCTCGAGTTCAAGGATTTTTCTCCGCAATATTCCATCTTCTAATTATTTGGATTGACTGGCAGCACAGAAACTTAGCTGAGAATAGTCTAAGAATTATTTGTGTTATTTTGCTTGACCACAACTATTTATTTGAAACATTATCACAAGTATTATAGAAAACGCTTACTACATTCTAGTCCTAACAAGCATCATAAAGGTGGATGAAAAGTATGTATATGTTTGGTTTTATTTCTTGTCAGTTAAATGATACCTCTAATTTCTTCAACTATCAGTTTATTCTGCCAGAATCAATTTTTTACTGCTTACATGTTTTTTGTTTTTAATTTTTGTTTTGTTTTGAGGAGGAATGAAGATAGGGCAGAATACAGCTCTGCATATACACATATTTTTTCTTTGAATTGTGGCATATAGGTGTGTGTGTGTGTGTGTGTGTGTTGATGAAGGTTAAATACACACCATGTGAGGAAATGATAGAAAAGACGTGGTAAAGTGGGAAGCAATACAAATAATCAAGGCACATATTGTTATTAACTTTAATTCAAAATACAAAGTATAAAAATGCTTTATTAAAGTTATTTGACAACTCTCATGCTCCCATGCTTAATAAGATCTTATTTTTCCAATAATGTTTGGTTTCTTCTACTGCAGCCAATTTTTTATTATATTCTTGGAAAAAATCTCTGAAGAACTGTGGATTTACTTTTTTTTTTTAAAAAAATGGCTCATAACTTTTTCTATAGTGTTCATAATAAAATAATACACACTTTTGAATAAATCTGTAAATCTATTTCTCAGAAAAATAAGAAATTGCTTATTTTTATTTTTGGTGTTTAGAGTAATTAAATGATACAAAACTCATCATTATCATTTAATGTGTGAAATAATTTTAATTTGTGTTATACATAGAATATTTATATTTTCATGAAATAATGCATCCCCAGAGAAAATATGCATTGAGGAATGAGAGTTGAATTTAAAGAGTAATACATTTTCTTGATTATTCTATCTAAAATGCAAAGCACTCCTGATTAATTTCTATTGCAGATCTTGGGTAGCTTATGTCCCCTGTGTCAGCATAACAGTTGGACCACTGAGATTCTGGGAGGCTGTGGTTGACACTCACCCTTGCCCTGAGCTTGCATGTGGATCCATGGTGGTGCCTTGTGGGAACAGATGGCTCCCTCTCTCTCCTGCTCTTCTCTTTTCAACCTGACTGTACTCTGGTGTCAAGTGCCCATACTTATTTATTGGTATTTATTGACACACAACCACACCACAGTTGGAATTATAAACCAATTGACAGTTGGTCTCAGGGATGAGGGGTTGGAAACAGTACTTTCAGGGTAAAGGTGAATTTGAAAGTGAAGTGAAATAACTCTTGAGAAAACAGTGACTGGCAGCATTATGGCCACACTGCACATCAGACTGTATTTCTTCTTCCCAAAAGAACATTCTATAGAAAAATAAATAAAAATAAATGCATAGAGTCAAGCGATATGCACAGTGTTCCATGATTTGATAGAGGCAAAGCTGGGATTCACTTCTTCAACTCTAACTCTTATGTCTGATTAAAAAATTGATTCATTCAACAAATATTCAATTTAGCAAGAACCTTATTTAATTTTTAATTGAAAGATCGTGCGTCTTTATGGGTTAGAGTGTGAAGTTTCAGTACATGGACGGTTTCCATGCATGATGACCAGTTCAGGATGTTAATGTGACCTGTCATTGCAAACAGTAACATTTTTCCTGAGCTTGCACTGGGAGCCATGGCTGTAGCCATGCAAATATTTAGAGAAAACATTCAAAATTGTTTTTTAGCTGTTTTGAATGACACAACACTCTATTTGTTGCCTTTCATCACCTTTCTGTGCGATAGATGCCAAAACTTCTTCCTGTCTGGCTATGACTTTGAACCTGTTAACTAGTCTACCCAATCCTATCTCTGTCCTCCTGTACCCTTGGTGACCATTATACTACTCTCTACTTCTGTGAGTTCAGCTTTTTAAAATTCTGCACAAGTGAAATCATGTAGTAATTTTCTTTCTGCATCTGGCTTATTTCACTTAACATTATCATCTCCACATCTGTCCATGTTGCCAAACGTGTCAATTACATTATTTTCAATGGTTAAATAGTATTCCATTGTGTATATATACCACATTTTCTTTATTCTTTCACTGATGGACACTTAACATTGTTGATTCTCTATTTTAGTTATTGTGAGTGGTGCTGCAAGCAACATGGAGTTCAGATATCTTTTCAAAATACTGGCTTCAATATTGGCTTCATCTCTCTCTCTCTATATATATGAAACCATATGATCCAGCAACCATACACACACACACACACACACACACATATATATATGTATATGGTTTTGCTGGATCACATGATTTTGTTTTTATTATTTTCAGAAACTTGAAAACTGTTTTCCATAGTGGCTATACTAATTTACGTTCCCATCAACAATATATAAAGGTTCCATTTTCACCACATGCTCGCCATCATTTGTTATTATTATTACTATTAAAGAATAGCCTTTCTCACTGGAGTGAAGTGATATTTCACTGTGGTTTTTACTTGAGTCTTCCTACTGAATAATGGTGTTGAGGATTATTTTTCATAGACCTGTGATCCATTTGCATGTTTTCTTCTGAGAGATGTCTCCTTTGTTCTTTTGTTTATTTTAAATCAGATTATTATTGTAAAGCCAAACGACCAGAAGGCAGTAAAACAGGACCGGAACAGGCTTTATTTTGGGAAGAACGCTCCTAGGCCACACACCCAGTCACTAGGCTTGAGTGGGCAGAAATGGTGCTGAGGCCTCCTGGCATACAGAATTTAAAGGGTCCCTCGTCTGGAAAAAGAAGACTTAAGGCAGGAAGGGAAGGACCTGGGGCAGGAAGAGCTGTTGGTCTAGAGTCCAGTGTCCTCTGAGATTGTTTAGGGTAGGCTGGTGAGGTCAGAGTCCTTCTGGGATGAGCCAGGAGACATGGCGATTTTCATGTCGGAGGTTCAGTGTTTCTTGTATTGGCTACTGGGGGCAGCACATGCGTACTGCATTCGGAGTACGTGTACTGCATTCGGTACGCGTGACCCACGGTAGCCATGTTGGTATGTTCTGCACATGTGCGCTGCTCGCTGCTTGAGGGTGTGGTGGCGGTCGTGGTGGCAGTGGCAGCAAACAAGGGGGCCCGGCCTCTTGGGCTGGCGGGCGGGCGGGAGGAGGCAGCTGACAGGTGTGGCGGGTGGCCAGGCGTTCCTCCGGCTGCGGCCCGGTGCGATCGCTGCCAGTCAGGGGACATGGCCGGCGGTGGTTTTGTGTCTGCCTCTAACCTAACAATTACTATTATTATTACTAGTAGTAGTAGTAGTATTGCTGTTAAATTGTTTCGATTTCTCATATTTTCTAGACATTACCCCATGTCACAAAGGTATACTTTGTGAATATCTCATTGCATATTGAGTATCTACCTCTAAGCATCCTACTCTGAAATGGGGTTAGGATGATAGGGTTTGAGGAAGAAATCCTGCATCTTTGATGGTTACCTTGTTCCTTGGACTGTGTTCCTTGATGTTTTTATCCCATGCCTGGAATTCTTTAATATGAGAGGAAATAACTTTTTAAAGTGTGATTTTTCCAGGTTCCTTTTATTAAACTGCTACATCTAGTCTGACTGGAGGAGCCATAGGGATTGGATGAGGTCAATGTGGAGACAACTCTGCTGGAGACAGTGGGCCAGGATTCTCTTAGGTGTTCCCAGCTCCCAAACTAGAGCAGTTTCTACCTCATTCTCACTCCGAGTTGTGGAGCAAGACCATAAAGCCACACAGATCATCTTGTGAAAAAGAACACCTGCCATTCCTGGCAATCTGCTCTGCTCCTTCGTTAGGAGACACCTGGGGAGCACCCAGTGCTCACCTGGTATCAGGTTCCTTCCCTGGGAGCTGGCACCCTGCTCTGCTTATTTGATCTGCTACTGACAGAAATGAGCAGAGTGTGGATTCCATCTGAAGTATCGGAGCTACATTCTGTTGACATAAAAAACAAGCAAAACACAAACAGAGCACAAAAACGACTTTGTATTTTTTTTCTTAATTAAAATCTGTCACGTCTCATATATTCTGGTTTATTTCAGTCATTCGGGAAACATGTGAAATTTTTGAGGTCAAAAATTCTTCAGAGGAGAAAAGTTAAACTATTTGAATAGAACTTTTTCTCTGCTTTGAATTAATGTATCTATAAACCACTTAAATTTGATTTTTTAAAAAATATTTATTTTTTAGTTGTAGGCAGACAGAATATCTTTATTTTATTTTTACGTGGTGGTGAGGATCGAACCCAGTGCCTCATGCGTGCTAGGCGAGCACGCTACCACTGCACCACAACCCCAACCCCTTAAATTTGATTTTTAAGAAACTGATATTAGCTAGGTGTGGTGGTGCACACCTGTAATCCTAGCAACTTGAGAGGCTGAAGGAGGAAGAGCACAAGTTCAAGGCCAGCTTCAGCAACTTAGCAAGGCCCTCAGCAAATTAGTGTGACCCCATCACAGAATAAAAAGGCCTGGGGATGTGGCTGAGTTGTTAGGCACCCCTGAGTTCAGTCCCAGGTTCCAAATGATGATGATCATGATGATCATGATGATGATGATGATAAATGCAAACATTAGTTCAATAGGTTGTTTTTATTCTTTTGGAATACAACTTGATGATTTTTTAATAGTAGCAGTTTTTAAGGCATTGGAGAAAAAAGTAGCTTTGTGTCTTGAGCATAGTAAAATTATGAACTATTTTGCATATGTTGATGACAGGTGCAATACTTGAGATGTGCTGAGCTTCAGACAATATACTTATTTTGGTAAAGAGTCACAGATAATATCTATGATGGAGTTGTACTCGTTTTTTCTTTCAAAACTGACTCGTGTGCATAAGACAGAAATGCAGACCAAAAACCAAACTCATGGTAGAGAAGCAAAAGAAAAAAGATAGGAAAGATAAGAGGGTTAGGCAATTTTTTAAAGTCTATATTCTAAAATCTAGAATATCTAAATAACAAAAAACTTAACACCAAAAACCTCAAATAACCTAATCAAGAAATGGGCAAAAGAACTAAACAGACATTTCTCAAAAGAAGAAATAGAAACAGACAACAAATATAAGAAAAAATGTTCAATATCCCTAACAATCAGGTAAATTCAAATAAAACCTATCTTGATATTTTATTTCACTCTAGTTAGAATGGCAGTCATCAAGAATACAAATAAATACTGGCAAGGATGTGAGAGAAAAGGCATGCTCATACATTGTTGGCAGGACTGCAAATTAATACTAACACTATGAGAAGTAGTATGGAGATTCCTCAAAAAACTAGGAATGGAACACCATATGACTCAGCTATTCCAGTCCTTGGCGTTTATCCAAAAGAACTAAAATCAGCATATATATATATATATATATATATATATATATATATATATATACACACACACATATGATGCAGTAATATCAATGTTTATAGCAGTGCAATTCCCAGTAGCCAAATTATATAACCAGCCCAGATGCCTATCAACAGATGAAGGGATAAAGCAAATGTGATATATGTACACAATAAAGTTTTACTCAGTGATAAAGAAGAACAAGATTATGGCATTTTCTGACAAATGGATAGAACTGGAGAGCATCATGCTAAGTGAAACAAACCAGACTCTGAAATTTAAGTGAATGTTTTATCTCAGATGTGGAAGCTAGATCAAAATAAGGAAAATTAAAAAAAGAGAAGGTGTAAGCCGATGAAAATAGAGGAGAGATCAATGGAGCAAAGGAAGAGGAAAGGGGAAGGGAGGAAGAACAGAAAAGGGAGGAACTCAGAACAAAATTAACCTAATGATGCTATGCACATATATGAATATACCACAATGAATTTCACTTTTATGTATATCTGTAAATCACCAATTAAAATAAAACAATAAATAAATAAGCAAAGACACGTGAAGGAAGGTGAAGACAGGGAGGAAGAAAGGGAGGGATAAAGGAAACACTGGGTACTAAAATGGAGCCAATTATATTCTATACATGTATAATTACATCAAAATGAATTTCACTACTATGCATAACTATAATGCACCAATAAAAAGATTTAAAAACAAACAAAATAAAATATGGATGTAAAATGGGAATACATAATTTTTTAAGAGAACTTGTTCATTGCATACTGGCATTTCCCAAGAAAAATCCAAGATATTTTCCCTTATTCTCTAAGATGATCATCAAATGTATATTAATTTAACTACAGTAATGCACAAATTTCTTCATAAATTTATTTTTCCCATTTACCCCACCTAAAATCTCAGATTCTTCAGATTAGAGGACAGGCATCTCCCATAACATTCTCAACTGCTTTGTATTTGATTAGGTAAAACTAATCTATAGTGTATAAAAAATGTAACTTGATTCAATTCTTACACAAGTCTAAAGGACAAGACCAGCATGTAAGTGAGTGACATAAACACTGACTGATGGAAAGATCAAACTTAAACTTTCCATATTTAAATGTCAGCTTAATGTAAACAAAAGTCACATATCAGAGTACTAAGAGAGAAGCCAGGGAACTGGTTAGTAACATGCTGTCTAAAGATAATTCTGAATCATCTTAATAAAATGCAAGAATATTTGCATTCTGTCAGGGGAAATGCCTTATTTATGGTCTGTTAATAAGCTATATGTTGATTTCTTCCATAAGATAAGATATGTGCCTAAATAGTCCTAATTAAGATAAAATAAAATGATCTTTATCTTTCTTGAAAAAATAAATCATCTCTAAGTTCATGTAATTTATTTTTTTCTTAGAACAAGACATTTAAAACATTTTCAAGGACATTATGTCTTCAGGCTTTAAAATATCAAGTAATTATCAAATCAATGATCATTTTGGGGAAAGTAATGAAGTATGGAAAATAACCACTTCAGATTACATAAATCATTAAAACGGGTGCCATTAGGAAGGCACTTTAAGAGTGAGGGTACTAAGTGTCTTAAAAGTTTGATAAAAATTGAAATTATGTTTTAAACAATTTTTAACAAAATATCTTTAAGTTTTTATATGCAATCCATTATTGATTTAAATTTGTTTTTCCTGGAAATTATTCCCTTGAATAAATAAGGTTTACAAAGTTCACATAGAACATTTCATCTCTATTATTTTCCTTTTACAAATACATATTTCCAGTATTATGAGGGAAAAATTCTTTACAGTGTGCTTATGGATGGGATTTTAAAATTAAATTTTTATTTTTATCTTGTCTCATAGCACTTGTAACTAGCAGGGGGGAATCATTTTTATCACTCAGTACAGAAAAATCACCGACTCAGAGCAAGAGGCTATAAGGCCTTTCCTGCTAATCTGGAACAATTTTGCATGTTTACCTGGTATTCTTTTGGAACATATATTTCCAGTTTTGATCTGTGGACACTTTATTCTTCTTTGTGTTTCTTTTCATAATTTTCTTCAGTAATTTCTCCACCTCATTTGTATGTGTATATTAGGTCAGGAATTAGTCATTATATTGTGTGTCTTGCTTGTGCTCTGCTGTTTTATTCAGCTTTTTCACTGCTGCTACTAAAATATCTGACCTCCCCAATTTATTTTTATTTTTTAATTAGTTTATTTAATTGCATTTCAAGTCATAGTACATATATAGAGCTCAGTTTTTCCATTTCTCTGGTTGCAAAGCAGATAAAGTCACACCAATTGTGTCTTCATACATGCACCAAGGGTAGTGATGACGATCTCAATCAACTGTCTTTACTAAACCCATTCCCCTTTCCCACCCCCCACCTCTCCCATGCCGCGTCCAGAGTTCCTCCATTTCTCTTATGTTTCCCATTCCCACCCCCCTTATTTATCAGCATCCACTAATCAGAGAGAACATTCGGCATTTGGTTTTTTGGGATTGGCTTACTTCACTTAGCATGATGTTCTTCAATTCCATCCATTTACCTGCAAATGCCATAATTTTATTCTCTTTTATTGCTGAATAATATTCCATTGTGGATATGTACCACAGTTTCTTTATCCATTCATCTATTGAAGGGCATCTGGGTTGCTTCCACAGTTTTGCAATTGTGAATTGTGCTGCTATAAACATTGAAGTGGCTGCTTTACTGTAGTGTGCTGTTTTTAAGTCTTTAGGGTATAGGCCAAGGAGTGGGATAGCTGGGCCAAATGGTGGTTTCATTCCAAGTTTTTAAGGCAGTCTCCATACTGCTTTCCAGATTGGTTGCACCAGTTTGC
>PVHX01017191.1:0-40843 GCA_004024805.1 Geosciurus inauris | reverse complement strand
ATGTAAGCAGAATCAGTGATTATGGACAAATATAGGAGGCCTTGTAAAGACTGAGGAAAATAACAGAGAATTAGGAAATAAAATACAGAGGTGAATGATTAATTAAAGCCTAAATATAAAAAGAAAAAGACAAAAGCACATGCAAAAATCAGAGAGTGTATAGGGCATATGTCAACAAAGGAATTCTGATTAAAATTTGTAGTTTAAATGGAAGGAGCTATCATAAAAATGAAGATAAAGAAGATTTGACTTATGCCATTCAAATAATATATAAGGGATTAAAAGGGAAAATGAGTCATTAAAAAAAGTAAATCAAAGCTGTTTGACCAAACCTTTGAAAATTCAAGCTTTTAATCTAGCTAAATTAAAGAGTTGGGGGGGGGGGGATTAGGCAGCAATGAAGGAGAATTAAAAGAAAATTAGGTCTTGTGGTCCTATTGAGAAGGTTTTCCTTAATGTGGCTCAGATGAATCTGGCATTGGTATTAGCCCTGATTAATGGATTAAGTTATTAATTTAATTGCCTCTTCCTGGTTTTCAGTATCTTTCATTTCTGAATGTGAAAGTCATTTCACTAGAAACTCGAAATTAAAGAAGAACATGCTGTGCACGGTGGTGCACACCTATAAATCCCAGTGGCTCAGGAGGCTGAGGCAGGAGGATTGCAAGTTCAAAGCCAGCCTCAGCAATGGTGAGGTGCTATGCAAGTCAGTGAGACCCTGTCTCTAAATAAAATACAAAATAGGGCTGGGGATGTGGCTCAGTGGTTGAGTGCCCCTGAGTTCAATCCCCAGTACCCCCAAAAAAGAAAAAAGAAAAAACATATCAGTTAATAAATTACAGGATTGGTGCCGGGGTTGGCGGGTTGTTAGGGACCTGGCCTTTTGCTGTTCACACTTTTCACATACATCCTGGGTTGTTGTTGTCGTTGATGATGATGGTGGTGATGATGATGATTTTTGGTAAAGATAGCCTTCCTCCCTCCTTTTCCTCTGAAAATGTCTCCTTTAGAAGTAGTAAATTAATTAATTAATCAAACATATGAGCTCAGAAGAATCTTTGCTGCCACCTCTTGGGAGCTTTGTGGCACTGTGCTAATATTCTAGCTTCTGGCATTCTGTGCTCACTTATGTATTGGAACTAACAGAGACCTGACTCATGAGCCGGTTTTATTGTTATTCCATGTGCTAAGATTGTGGTAGTGAGTAGGAACTTAAAACTCATTTTATTCTTCCTTGGGTCATAATAATTTACAATTAAAAGGACATGAGACCCAAAGTTACTTTCTTAGTCAAAGAATAAATAAACGATAAAGAGGCTCTGATTACAGAAACTTGGTTCAAGAAACTTCGAGAAAGGATAATAGAAGAGGAAGTTTACATTCATTAGTATTTAGAGAATAATATCTAATAAGAATTGCATTTATATTAGATATAGGAATCATCATGATTTTCTCTTACATAATTTGAATCCCATGATTTTTATATAACAATATAGCCACGCAGGTGATATGGTATCTCAGCTAAGATACGTTATCTCTGAAAACATTTTTAAAATCTTTTAAAGCATAGTTGTCATAGTTATGGCCAAATTACTTGAATGCAAGATGGTCAGATTATAATATTGCATTTCTACACATTTAGGACAGAGAATTATCTTGAAAACAGATTATAGTTCCAGTAAGAGTGTTCATATTGCTTGTCCAATGAAGATGATAAGGGATAACACACCCATTTGCAATGATGTTTCTAGGTTAGAGCACCACAGAGGGGAATCCAAGGTATCTTCTATCTTAAGGATTGGTGTAGAGTAGAAGAGATATGGGAATATATGCTTTTAAAGGAACAGATATGATGTTAGAAAAGAACACTAAATTTAGAGTGCCTAGATTTGAAATTCAAAGTCTGGGAACTTTCTTTTTTTTTCTCTTCTTTAAGTAAGGGTAATTTGTTGTGAATGGTACTTGGAGGATGGTCTAAAATACTACGTGAATTTCTACAACACTAATGAAAACTCAATAGATGAAAGATTTAAACCACATGCAATTGATATCCATAACTTGAGGAAGAGTATGTACAAAACAAGAAGATGGCTATGATGTCACTTCTGTACCTTTGAGCCTGAGGAATGGTTTCTTTTCTTTGGTTTGAGACTGGTCGTCTTCCTTAACAGCTTTTGCTTTGCAGCCTTAACAAATGCTCTCCATTTTGTGATAATTGGCAGGATAAAGTGAAGGGGTTCAAATGAGAATTAGCGAACAGTGTGCTCCTATTATTTTCTTTTCTTTTTTTTTTAAAGATATTTTATTTATTTATTTATTTTTTAGTTGTAGGTGGACACAATATCTTTATTTTATTTTTATGTGGTGCTGAGGATTAAACCCAGTGCATTCCGCGTGCTAGGCGAGCACGCTACCACTGCGCCATAACCCCAGCCCCCTATTATTTTCTTTAAGTTTCCACTTACCTGTAGTTTATCCTTCAGGTAATACCAGTAGATGAGGCTGTCTAAAATATTCTAACTCACAGGTCCAGTGTTCTAGTTTAATCGCAGAAAAAAAAAGAAAATGGTGTAAGATAGTCCATAGTTTCTTGAGGCCTTTGTGGTGACATATATGTTTCTCTACATTCTGAGCTCCAGAAATATCCTCCAAAGGACTAGCTATTAGAACAGGAAGGCAATTTAAATTCTTTCTGGGAAAAAATAGGAGGGATCTAGTGTATTTGCAACAAATTAAAGTTAGGAACATAAGCATGGAAAATTAAAAACTTTTCAAAACTCTAGGGGGAATGTTGTCAGATCTCATTATATCCTGTAATTGGTACATTTTTGTGCTGATACAATTCAAATAAGGAATATATTGACATACACAGTACCACAACATTTTAAGACTTTAAGGCTGATCTGTAGTAAGCATGCCATTCTTTATGAGTTAAGACCTCTTCTACCTGGAGGAGCAGAGGTAATAAATACTATTAGTGGGGCCTGGGGTTATGGCTCAGTGGTAGAGTGCTTGCCTATTATGCATGAGGCACTGGGTTCAATCCTCAGCACCGCATAAAAATAAAAAAAGATATTCTGTTCACCTACAACTAAGAAATAAATATTTAAAAAAATACTATCAGTGTGCATATTTCCCATCCTTCTGCCCCATCATGTTGTATTCCTATCTGTTAAATCAATTCTTTTCCCCCTTTTTCTAAACCTCTGTTATCTATCCAGGTTAATTGTCATTATTTCCCATCCCAAGGAACCAACATCCATCTAGTTAATTATTTATTTATGGAACTGAGGATTGAAATCAGGGGCACTCAACCACTAAGCCACATCCCCAGCCCTATTTTGTATTTTTATTTAAAGACAAAGTCTCACTGAATTGCTTAGTGCCTTGTAGTTGCTGAAGCTGGCTTTGAACTTGTGATCCTCCTTTCTCAGCCTCCCGAGCCATTGAGATTACAGGTGTGCGCCACTGAACCCAGCTATCATTTATTTTTTATTGGTTCATAATAGTTATACATAACATTAGGGTTTATTTTGATGTAATTATAAATACTTAAGAGTTTGCTCCAATTAAGTCCCTAGTACTTATCCTTGGCCTCCCCCTCCTCCATCTGCCTGTTTCCTTTTCTTTATTCTACCCATCTTTCTATTTATTTATATTTTCTTAAAAAATTAGTGTCTTGTGGATTGACATAATGATGATATTCACTGTAGTATATTCACATGGTACGCTGGAAAGTTAGGTAAGATTCAGTCCATTGTTTTCCCTTTATCTTGTCTATCCTTCCTCTACTCCCCTCAATCCCCTTCTTTTACTCCCCTGATCTTTCTTTTATTGCGCCAACATCTGTTTTAAGCAGCTAATGTGGGCCAACAAGCCAATAAACTGACTCATTCTAAGGCTCATAGATGTATGTTAAAGGCCCTTTTAGACTGTTTTGGACAAAGTTGTCTTATACACAAACTTGTTGCTATTAATGACATATTGCTTAAGTAGAATTTGAGTACACATTTTGGACCCCAACATTGATTTCTCCAGGATACTATCATCCCTAAAAAGACACTTTAGTTTGACATGCCAAAGAGCTTCCCATAGAATCCCTCAGCAAACAAGGGTCCTATCAGTTGTAGGTATGTAAGCCCAATAAGTTACCCTAACCTGACCATGGTTTTAGTTTGCTAAATATGGATTACCTTCGTTATTGCCCTCCTTGTTAGTGCAGAAACAAGGTTTTAGGCATTATATGTTTTGAATATTCAGTTTTGAATATTTTGATATTTTGAACTTCAGTTTTAAACAAAAAATAAGCTTTCTGCAGGAAAACCACCACACCCTTGTGGCTGGCATCTTTAAATGCATCTAAGAAGAACATGTTCTTGTTATCAACTTCTCCTGAGTACCAAGTTAATATAAGCTTCACTTGGTATGATTTTCCCCCTTTCTTTATCACCAAATATTTACTCTTCATTTCCTTCCCTCTTTCCTTCTTTCCTTCCTTCCTTCCTTCCTTCCTTCCTTCCTTCCTTCCTTCCTTCCTTCCTTCCTTCCTTTTTCTTCTCCTTCCCTTCTCCTCCTTCTCTTTGCTTGCCTGCCTGCCTTCCTTCTTCTCTCCTCCCCTTTTGTGATGGGGTCTTCCCACGCTTGTCTCATCAAAACTCCTGGGCTGAGGACATCCTCCCACTTCAGCCTTCCGAGTGTTTGAGTGTTTGGACTCTAGACACATGCTACCACGCCTGGCAAGTTTTCATTTTTAAAAAATTTAATTAATTAATTAATTAATTTGGTAGTACTAGGATCAAATCTAGGACCTTGCAAATGCTAGGCAAGTGCTCTACCACTGAGCTACTTCTTCACTCCTCCCTTTTCATTTTTCATTAATTTTTACCCAGATCATCTTCCTTGAGGTTGAACTGTTAAGCTTAGCAAGGGGAATGACCCACGAAACTGGCAGCAACATAAACCAATGCAGTAATTTCCCCCTTCATCTGTTCCTAGTCATATGGAAAATGGAGGCAGAAGAGCAAACATATAAGCCTGCCTTGTCCACTGCATAGAAAAGAAAAAAAGCCCGCTAATCCTGCTTCTAAAAGATGGAAAGAAGGAATGGCTCATTCTGAAGGAATGATGGGCACTTGTAGTCATAGATATTGTCACAGTGTCATGTTCCACAATTGATCCTTCTCCTGGAACTCATAAATGTAATCCATATGCCACCAACATAGGATCAAACAAAGAAAAAATAGAAACTGAGAAGTTTCTATAAGTGCTGTTATACTTACCACCTCTCCATATCTTTGTAAAAATATCTCCATAATCTATTCAATGACAGTCCCTTTTATCTTCACATATATGAAATTTTAACACATATTTACTCTGTTGTAAAAGCCATCAGTCTTTTATTAGGAGATTCCAACATTCAATCAGTCCACTTCTTTATGTATCATGCATGTGATAAGCCTATTGTGTATGATGATTTGTAACACATATTTCACTTGGAATAAAATGGGTTCTTTAAATAGATAATCAACATTAACAATAACACAATGTTCTTGCTATAGGACTTTAATAGTGGTAGCAGTATTTGTTTCATTTTTTAGGTATGCAAATCTAAAGCCAGTGGAAGGGTTTCTCTTTTATCTACTTGGAACCAAGAATAATGAGGCAATGTAATCTACTTGCCAGCTGCAATTATTCCTGGATCCCTTCAAAAATCAGTTGGTTATCAGTTGAATTATGTCCCTCCAAAAGATATGTTAAAGGTCTATCCTTCAGTGCCTCAGAATGTGACCTTATTTGGAAATAGTGTTTTATAGTTTTAAGCAGATAAGATCACACTGCAGCATGAGAGATGTTTAAGCAATGTGACTGGTGTCCTTATAAGAGCAGCAGAGACAAAGACACCCTGGGGCGGGGGGCAGGTGGATCCATGTGACAGTAGAGGCAAAAACTTAAGTACTGTGGCTGCAAACCAAGGAAAGTCAATTGCTGACCAATCACTCAAAGCTGAGAAGAGGCAAGGAAGGATTCTGTGCTACCGACTTGGTGCATTGGCACTGCTGAAACCTTGATTTTAGATTTCTACCCTCTAGAACCCCTAAACAATATATTTCTATGTTTTAAGCCATCCATTTTGTGACAATTTGTTATGGCAGCCATAGAAAACTAACACATAGTCCATAACTGCTTTTAGTCTGCAGCTTTTTCTGCTGACAAGCATAATTTTAGGTATTATAATTTTAGGTTTTCAGTTTCTAAAGGACACAGTGGCAAGGCATTATAATTTTAGGTTTTCAGTTTCTAAAGGACACAGTGGCATGCATATTTTTGTACACATTGTTGCATTGCTTGAATGCCTCCATGTCTTCTCATGTCTGGAAGAGGCTACTTTCAAAGAGCTAATCAAAGTTCCCACTTGTTAATTATTGTCCTTTTCTAAGTTCAGAATGAGATTTTATCATAGGCATAGACTTACTCCCCTTGGATTACCCCTCTTCAGGTTCCTAATGTGTGTATAACTTCCTATCTCATACATGTGTATTTTTTCATCTTCCAGTCTTGTAAGGCCCATTTTCCAGACCATATTGTCAGTCTCTACATTGTCAATCCCTAGACTTGATTAAAATGTATACCCTGTCATTATAAAGTTTCTCTGCTGTTAAGAAGCACTGTTAATACTTCTCATTGAGCAGATTTATCTTTTCCATTTTCAAGGTGCAATTGTAAACAAGTCACAGGATTGTTTCCTTTGAGGTTGAGTGTCAGCTTTCTCTACTTGAGTGCACATGATGCTGCATATTGAGCATCCTCTTATAACTGATCATGGGGAGAGGCCTATTTTTCTATGCGGTAGGTAGCTCCTCAGGTATATTAACATATGGACCGAACATCTGGCAGGCTTTTTCATGTATGCTATGGATACCTCCAATTATCCCTTATTTCATATTCTTGAATATGCAATTTCCATTTAATAGTGAACCCTTGTGTGCATTTCTGTATTAGAATGTTCTTTGCATATAATCCATAACATGTATTTCAGTTTCAAAATAATTTTCCATATTTCCATAATAGAGTAAACCTAAATTAATGCTCAGTTGGCCAACTGTTGTCTTCCAAAAGGCATAAAACTGGAGGCTTCCTCCAATAATTGTCTATGAAAAATCTCAGTGGTATTCCTAGGATAAAAGTAATGAAAGTTGGTCAAAAAGTCTCATCAGTGGACAGTATATGTTGTGGACACTTCTAATTATATTTGAGAATTGGGATTTCTTCTCCTGGGCAGTGCATTTGAATATTCTTTGGAGTTCCAAGAGTGCCTGCTGCTATTCAGAGCGCCATTCAAATTCAGCTTTTTCCCATCTCCTGGCAGCTTCATAAATAGAGAATAGTAACATTTTTGATATGACATATGATTTCTCTACAAATCAATCAACCTGATCAATTAAATGTCCTCTTGTTTTGATTTGGAAGCCATAGAATAATACTTTACTTTTGATTGATCAAGGAAAAAATAATAATAGACCAAATAATTCCTAAAAAAGTATTGCTGTTTGCTTGGCCCTGTATTTTAGCAAGTTTAATCAGCCATTCCCTTGGTGATTATATTATTTATCATCACTTGTAATTCAGTCTTAAATATTCAGATTAAGATATCAGCATTATATCATCAGAATAATGAACAGTAATTTACAATTGCATGAGTGTGCCACCTCAAGAGAATGTGGCAATAATTTAAATGTCTTCTGGGAGCATAGTAATTATGCATTGGAATCCACTTACACTGGATTTTATTTTCTTCTGAAATAGAAATAAAGAATATACTATTAAAATAGATACTAAATAATAGTATCCCTAGATCGTTACACATCTTGACTCATTAATGCCATGTCAGTTATGGCTAAGCGATCACATTATTTAATCCTCAGTAGTGAATAATGAACCTCCAAAATTCACTGGCTACAGGTCATACTGGACGATTACACAAGAAAATCGTCAGTACTAATACACACATCTTAATTGCAGTTAGAGTTCTTTGAGGTACTCCAGGTATGGTACATTCTGAACTTGAGTGTGTTCAGATAGTGCTTAAGGCTCCCATGTAGCCTATCCTATTAGAAAGAATAAACAGAAGATTGTTTGACCCAGTGATTTGGCTAAGTGAAGTGTCCTCCATTAAGACATATGGTACATATCCAGAAATAATTTCTGATAGAGGTGATACAACATGCATACATAGCTTTCATTATTAAATTCCTAATTTGAGACTTATTTTTACATCCCTCAACAGAAAAGCCTAGGTCCTGATGGCTTCAGTGGTGAATTCTACCAAACATTTAAGAAGGAACTAATGCCAATCCTTTATGAATGTTTCCAAAAAGTCGAAGAGGAGGGTTCCCTTTCAAAATCATTTTAGGAAGCCAGCATTGTGCTTTAAATTAAACCACTTTCAATTAATAATTCTAATAGACTAAATAATCCAAATAGACTCCCCTCCCCATCATTAAATCACATTTTGGAAAGTTAAGCTAGTAAATCTATGCATTCTTGTTCTTGTACTCCACCTTCCTCTCAAATGAGTTCATGAAATGACCTGAGCTGTTGAAACCTTTTTATTACCTGTGTCAGAAGCATAATATGTGTAATTATCTAATCAATCCAAATTTGCTTACATTCTCAATATCTTTGGAGCTTCCAACAGACAAATATATTTAATCTCTAAATGTGGAATCTGACTGTTCCATCTTTGACATATACTCTCTGTAGCTCCAACTTTATCTATTTCATCAAGATTGGAAATTTTTCCACCTACCTAGATCTGTTAAGGTTATAGTTAATTGAGGATCCTAAGTCTGTAACAAATCTTTCCTCTTAACTATTTTGAATGTAATGGAAATAGCCCCCTGTATGCTAGTGCATAAACCCAAGTTAATATTGGATTATCTGGAAATTGATGACAGTCATCTACAATATGACCTAGCTCTTTGAATAATATCTCTGCATCTCTGATGTCTCTCGATTTTCAACTCTTAACGACTTATATGATCTTTCTAATGACTGTGGGCAAAATGGAGGTCACATTCTAATCAAAGAAATATCTTCCTAACTCCCCTTTAGTGACTTGTCCTTCCTCATTACAGATAGGCTGTTTGGTCATGACATTGTGGACCTGGAAATCTTGGGGTTATTCTGTTGCTTTCACTTTTGGTAAAGCAGCCCAAAGCAGCCAAGGTAACAAACTGGCTTACCTTTTTCCTGTTAATCCAGTTAGTTCTTTTCTCTGGTTTTAGATCTATCAACTACAAGTTCCACTGATATGTTTTTCTTCTTCTCAATGGCAACAGAGCTACATGATATTAAATAACTGGTGGCCTGGAAGCTATATGTTATTAATAATTTTAATATGTTAATAAAACCATGTTACTAATGGTTTCTCCCCCACCTCACCACAATTTACTTTTCTTTCTTCTGAATAAAGCCTCAGCCCTCATTTAAATTATGGAGATGAGGATTGTTTTGGTTATCCTCATATCACCAAATGCAACAGTTAACAGATTTTTATACAGGTTTAAGAAACTGAGACTCCACAGGGTTGAGTCACATAGATTTTAATAAAGGTAAAAGATATAACATCTCAGCAAATGAAATAGGGAGGTCTAAAAACTTCTAGTAGCAGTTCCCAGGGCTCTTTCTCATTCTCACAGGATACACTTCATCTTTGAATTGTGAGATGCCAAGGTATGTATCAAAACGGTTTGGTCCATGGAGAGAGAAGGCTCAAGTTTGATAAGAGGTCTTTTATTCTGCACTGTCCCTTTATTTAAAATGTGGAATGTAAAAAAGCTATCTGCAAATCATTATCTTAAACAAGCTAGTATAGTGTAACTCCAGCAGAGTTTCAGAGTTTAATAGCACATTATTATTTACAAACTACAATATTTCATTCTTTTCTTGACCAGGCATCAGTCCTTAATTTCCCAGTGTTCATGGAGGGAAACATACAACTTACACACTCATGTAGCTCTTCATTTCACAGCAAAGTTGAGTTCTTTACCAGTCTCCTGTATTCTATAGTTAATGTAACTTGTGGTGTGTGTGTGTATGTGTGTGTATGTGTGTGTGCGTGTGTATGTATATACACACTGAATATTTCCATTAGTTTTTTTTTTTTTTTTGGTATCAAGGATTGAACTCAGGGGCACTCGACCACTGAGCCACATCCCCAGTCCTATTTTGTGCTTTATTTAGAGACAGGCTTTCACTGAGTTGCTTAGTGCCTTGTGGTTGCTGAGACTGACTTTGATCTCACAATTCTCCTTAGCCTCCCAAAGTGCTGGGATTACAGGTGTGTGCCACCGCGCCCAGCTCTATTAGTTTTATACAATGAGTTGGATTGGGATAGAGTTTCAAATTTATTTTCTTGCTTGATTAATTATAATGCCAATCAGATCAGTGAACTCCCAGCTTCTTGGTCTTTTATACTGCTTAAATTACTTTTAAGTATTACTTATGCTATCTCTCTTTATAGTCTTCCCCCCTCCGCTAAGTTTTGTTCTATATCTTTCTTCTTTATAACTTACCACTACAGCAGGTATTTGAGTTGATGATCCAGTTACAAAAATGATAATCTAGCTTTTTATGAATATTCCAATTTAAAATACACTATTGGAGAAACATTGCTTAGATGATTTACTTCAAAAAAAAGGAATGGTGGGATGGCTTTTAAAACTCCACTCTAGTTAATCTTTGTCTAAGAAAGAAAAATAAGACTTACATTAAAATGAAGACAGAAAATTATTTCAATGTCTGAATTGAGATAGTGTTGCATTCTGGAGAAAATTGAGCTAGTAGTGTTTTAGGGAATTAAGCAATAGCTTGGAAAGGTGACAATAGCAATATTGTGAGTCTTATCTATCAGACTCTGGTATGAGAATATGCAGTTTTGCTAAGAAGTTGTATGTTGAAGTACCTTATAAAGCATTACACTCTAATGAACTGTATTGTAACCTTTTAGAATTACTAGGCACATAAAAGTGGGAAAGAGGAAATTACTGTAGAAAACCAATGCTATTATATCATTTTCAATTACAATCATTTCAATTCAATCAAATTGTAATATAGTCATTACTTTATAGGTTTGCTTATCCCATATATTCAAATCTTGAGGTGAGAGAGTGTAGCAATTTCATTCTTTTGCAGATAATGTTCAGAAATGTTGCTAAATGCAATAGTGGATATGAATGTTTTATGAACTTCAAGATTCTATTAGGTATTACTGTGAAAGAAATAACACATAAGAAATGAAGATAAAAGTAGTGTTTTAATAAAATTATCTCTTGGAGTTCACATAAAACTGGAGAAAAGTAGATAAATGCAATATCATATATATTTATTTTTTTAAAAGCATGTTGTTCTCAGTATGGAGAAGAAAATTATACAACTAAGTTTTATTTTACTTTCATTATTTTATTGATGAAGATGTTTATTTTCTATATTTCATGTATCAATTTTGATTCTAAAATATTAATCTAAATCCATTCTATTAAAGTAATGAGATTTTTCCAAATATATGAAAAAATGTTCAACATCCTTAGCAGAGAGAGACAAATCAAACTACACTGAGATTCCATCTCACTCTAGTTATAATGGCAATCATCAAGTATATAAATAACAATAATTGCTGGTGAGGGTGTGTGAAAAAAGGTATGTATTGTTGGTGGAACTGCAAAATTAGTGCAAATGCTTTAGAAAATAGTATGGAGATTCCTCAAAAGATTGGGAATGGGACCACTATATGACCCAGCCATTCCATTCCTTAGTATATATCCAGAAGACCTAAAATCAGGATACTACAATGATACTGAATACAATTCACAATGGCCAAGTTATGTCAACAGATGAACGGACAAAGAAAATACAGTGTATCTACATATTCTCAAAGAAGTTTTACTCAGCTATAAAGAAGAACGAACTTACGTCATTTGTGAGTATATGGCTAGAACTGAAGAACATTATGCTAAGTGAGTTAAGTCAAACTCAGAGAGTCAAGGATCAAATGTTTTCTCTCATATGTGGAAGATAAGAAAGAAGGGAAAAAGAATTAGAAAAAGTGAATCTCAGGAAAATAGAAGGGAGACCAATAGAATAGAGGAAGGGAACTTATACAGGTAAGAGGAGGAGGGGGAGGCAAGAGAACCTACTGGGGAATGAAATCTACCAAACTATGATATGTCCATATATATATACTATAATAAATCTCTCTCTTTAATGGACTAATTAAATCACAATAACAATAATAGAAGGAAGATAAATAGAGTAGAGCAAATGGATCAGAGAAGGAGGAAGGGGGATGGGAAGATACTGGGAAATGAGATGATCAAATTATGTGTATGTACAAATATGGTATAATGAATCTCACTATTATGTATAATTACAATGCATCAATAAACAAAAATATTTAAGATTTTTAAAAAGGAATGAAATTTTCTGAAATTTTACTTGAACTACATTCATTGAAAAATTTGTCATTAATGGTTTTTCCCCCTTAATTCACCTTTCTACCTTAATAGTTTTGTTAAAAGTATGATTTCCTTATGTAAACAATGTGACTATTATATGGTACATAGATTTGCACAACTCCTTTCCCAGCCCTTAGTGTCTTGTAAAATGTTCAACTGGACATTGTATGCTCAGTGCCTAGTGAAGAGTTTGTATATAGTGATATTCAGCATATATTTTTGACCAAAGAAATTTATTAAGTGGGACACTAGGATAATTTCTCACTTCTTAAAAATAGAATAAATAAACCCTGATTTCCAAAAATAAAAAGTTGTTTTAAAATACATTTTAAAGAGATTTGTCACCTAAAATGTTAGACTTCATAGTTGCTACTAATTAACAATGACATTGTGACTTTGAACACTATTTCATCAATTTATATCTCAGTTTTCTCACATAGAGACAGTGAAACCTTAATTGGTTTCTGTCATGTTTTTCAGTTAAAAACTTCTATGATATTAAGTTAAAACATAAAAATTCCAAGCATTATTTTAATTTATATTGATTTACATTACCTTGTTAATTTGGAATATTTTAGATTTATACACAAGTTGCAAAGATACTTGTAATCTTGACCACTGGGATTTCATAATTGTCAGTTATTCAAATCCTACCATGTTACTTTGGAACATTACTTTATTACTTCATACCTTAGCTCACTCATCTATAAAAAGATAAATCTTACTTTATTATTTCTACAGAATTTCCGAGCTTTAAGATTCTCTGACTTTAAATATAGAACACAATGCTGACATGTCTGTCCTCTTTTGTATTTTAATGCCCATATAGTACATTTTCTAGTATGTATTTGTGTCTATGTGCATGCATAAGTACTGCTCCTGCTTTGTTTAGCAAATTTTTATTTCTCTGAACCCCAACATTTTATGATGAATTTTAGAATATGTACACTATAGCTTCATAGACTTTCCTAAAACAATAATGTGTTATCTGCTTACCTGAACTTATACCTAGACTATTCATTCTGGATTAAAAGAAAACTTTTGTGGTCTTAATATATGGGTTCACTTTTGTCTTGTGGGTTTATTTTTTGTATAGTTTGTTTCTTTTCATTCCAAAACAGGCTGATGATGACATTCAAAAAGAATAAAGATAAAGTAAGGTAAAAATTAAATGATAACACATCTAATTCAAAGTGTTAACTTGCTTTATTTCATTCATAATATCTAGATCATTTTTTAATAATGGCATTGCATTTTGGTAGTTATAGTTTGAATTATTAAGCTCTTTGAATTAATTTTGCTTTGGTAGATGTATTTTAAGCCAAAAAACTCTCACATTTCACAAAGTGTCTTAGATGGGATATCTGTCTTGTTTCCAAAAGTTAAAGGGCAGAGGAATGTTATCTTTGAGTTATAGTTCAGCTGCAACATATTGACAACACCAGACTTAATTGGGTGTGGGGGACACTGTCCCTAATGCATCAGAAGTTTCTCCATTCCACAGATCCTTCACTACAACTTTAAATTGTTTTGGGAATTGGGGAACAATTATAATAACTGTTGCATAATAAATATTTACTCTCCTGCCTGTGTGGTATGAAACATGGTTGATTTAAGCCAACTTTAATTCAGACTGCTGACATAAACACTATGAAAAAAGTCCCTGGTTCCTATAGGAGGTGGAAATAATTGATCATGATAAAGGTGAGTCCTGCATAAACTGTACCATAACTAAACTCAACCAAACTCTATCTATAATAAGTTATTAGTATGCATCTGTAGTATAA
Source organism: Geosciurus inauris (assembly GCA_004024805.1). Lineage (NCBI taxonomy): Eukaryota > Metazoa > Chordata > Mammalia > Rodentia > Sciuridae > Geosciurus > Geosciurus inauris. The sequence goes on along the minus strand of PVHX01017191.1, from coordinate 26,544 downwards.
ATAACCTGAAGAAGTACAGGCAGGTACCAATTTATTTTCACAAAATGCAGCTGTAAATTATTATTGTCTTTTTATTTGTATAATATCTGTTAATCCTTAAAGCAATCTCCATATACTATCCTATTATTTCCTTGCCATATTCCTGCAAGAAAATTAAGATATTTTTTATCAATACTACACAAATGGGAAAATCAAAGTTATAAATTACAAAGAACTTCAAACCAAAGACTGATTCTAGTCTGAGGCAGTGTTCTATTATGCTAGACCTATATTGTATACAGTTCAATGACCCCCGTGTACTTGCAGTACATAAGCTGGTGCTCATACACATAATATGGCAATTTGTTAATACTGATGGAAAGATGATTAGAACCTTTGACAGGCGAACAATTTGGACATTCTTAAGTCGCCCTGAAATGGAATCCACAAGTACTACACAGAGAAATTGCTCATGCCAAGAAAATAAGCCTTCGCATATTCAGTCAAGACCCATCTACTGTGTATACCCGCTCTGTCAGAGCTGGGTGTAGAGGGATGAGCAACATAGGCAGTGCTTCTCTATTCTTCTTGTTATCTCCCAATAAACAATTTAATGTGCTAGGAGCAGATGAAAAGCAAATGCAGCAAGATAGGCCTGGTTGGAAGTAGATTTGAATTGGCAAGGCATTCCAACTCTGGAAGAGAAGGCTTAGAGCAGGTGGAAAGAGAAGCAGTTCCATTCGCTTAAGATGAATTGCTGTTAAGTTTGTCTGGAAGGGGAAGACATCAGGCTCCCCATGCCTGAACCCCAAAGGGGTCTGACCTGGAACATCTCTGTGCACTTGTCAGTGTCTTTCTATCTTCTTTTTGTATTTGTGACTGGACTGATCAAAGTTCTCATGTCTCTTATCCAATTTATCCCCTGGTGAATTTCTGACCCCACTTGATAATTTTGATTTATCATAAGAATTCCTGTGGAACCAGTGTAATATCATTAGGTCTTTTCGCTGGGCATTGTTGAATGAGTACAGTTAATTCATTTCTCTATGTGTCTCTGACCATTCTCTATTGTTGACATACAAGTTCTATATATAGTTTAGAGATACCAGTTGAGTAAGACAGTAATGTAAAAAGAATGGATTTAGGATCTTGCCTCTGCCCATTATTATTCATGGGACCTTGGCCTAGTGAACCCTTTTCAAAACAAATTATGGCACATAGGATGCTCCATTAGGCTTAATAAAATAAAAATTAATAATCTCTTTTGGTCTCACTTTTTCATCTCTAAACTTGTGTATTTCCTGTCTTTCTCTTCAAAGTTGAAATATTTCTTATGTTTCTTTTTAAGTAAATTTTTCTGTGTAGAGAGACTATTCCTACTGAGTTGGATTTCTGACTCTAAGTAATATTTGCGCTAGTAATTTTCCCCAATGCTGTCATATTACATGAATCATGTGCTGAAATTCTCAAAACTATTACTCCAAGCATCACCTAAGTTTGGGATTTTTTTCCAGAGTCAAATCTGTAGTGATTTACAGAGAAAGTAATATTGACATCTAGTCAACAAATAGTGAATTCCACTAATCTAAATATCTTAGTTCAGATTGTTACATTTCTGCTAGATACATCTCATATACTGTATGATGGCAGGCTTGGAGAGCTGTTAATGTCAGTTGTGGGCTAGCACTTGCCTCTTGCTCTTTGCTTTCTGAAGATGGACCCTTTCCTCTCCAAAAGAAGTGTCACAATCTCTCCCTGAGCTTAGAGACTTTTGACATACTAGATGCATTTTTCTTCCTGGAAGGGATTGCCACCACTTCTCCATAGCACGTCCCTTGTACATAGCAGATGTGCTGCCAATTTGTCTACTCCTAATTTTGGCTCAGCTTCCCAGTTTGGGGTTATGCCTTGCTCCTCTTCTCTTAGAAACCTGCCTAATTTTTCCATGCTTCTAGATCTAGCCTATGTCTTAAACTACTCCTTAAGTCTTCCTTGCAAGATTAGTTTTCCATAATTTCTTCTTCTGGGAAAATCTATAATTTTAACCCAAGGTATAGTATGTAAATATATCTATAACATATTTCCATATGTACCTTTTCTATATTACTAATTGAGTGGTGAACTTTATAATGGCAATACTTTATTTATCTTTACTGTACTTGGAATAGCTTCCAAGATAAGCCATTAATGATATTCTAAAAATTTTATAGTAGTTTGGAACAAGTTTATTTGCCTTAAAAATGTGTCTTTCAGTAATTTTAAGTGCTGCAGCCCTCTCTTCTCTGCTCTCAGCTGGGCTGTTAGTTAAGGGAAAGACATTGGATGAGGGGCGATGGGGGATGAAGAAAAGACAATCAGACAGACAGACACATACACACACATACACACACACACACACACAAGAGAAAAGGTGGGGCTAGGAGGGCAGCCAAACTCTGATGTAGTTTGACTGACCCAGAGCTAGCTCAGCATAGTTTTGTCATCAAAGGTTATTTGTGAGGAAGTTTCAGCAAAGTGGACAAACTGAAGGATGCAGGCCTATCAAGATACTAGGGTTATCTTGTTATGTTCAGCATTCTCTATCCCTGGGAGCTGGTGCCTGAGATGGAGGTCCCTAATGATACTACTCTGAGCCTTTGCACGGTTTCCTTAGGCACTATAGCCACTGGGCCATCTTGACCTGCATCTTCCCACAGGAAGTTCTCAGTCCAAATGCAGCCAAAAGGCAGTCAAACCATAATTCAAATCACTACTTTCCACATTTGAGTATTTAAAAATCAAAGAAAAAAAAAAGAAAAATTCAACTCATCATCAGCTAAATAAATAATCCATTATGAACACTTTATATATATATATTAAAGAGATCATGAGGAATTTATTCCTGATTTTCAATAGGTATGAAGCTTTCTGTAGGCCTGATAATTGTAGGAAGGCCTGCTTCACTATCCACTCTGTGTCTGATAAAAAAAAAAAAAATCCCTTGAATTTCTGATTGATACAGCTCCATGGTTATATAAATGTTGCTGGGAGAAATTTGAAAAAAAAAAGTGTCAATCTGGAGTTTTATTTAAACACACAAAAAATTATGTTCCTGAATTTTTCCAAGTTGTTATGCTAATCTCAATAATAAAGTGCCCCCCTGTCCCCTGCCACTGCCAAAACTGGTTTGAATTAGGAACATCACGATAAACTGAAAACTCAATGTAGATTTAAACCTTGCTACTCAAGAGCTTTGGGATCCAATTGCATGAACATCACCTGGGGCACTTATGAGAAATTCAGATCTCAGGACTTGACCTGAGCACTAAAATGTAATCTGAACACTTTTAATATTCCCAATTTTGAAAATTAGTGAAACCACAAAACTACACTTGGAATTAATGTGCAACTTCAAACTCAATTATTTCCTATCTTGATTAAGTCCAATCTTTTATATTTGCAAAAAAAGATCGGGATAATATAAAGAATATTATACTTTGTAAAGCATACTAATGATAGTACAAGATGCACACATATTTATATAAAATTTTTAAACATTCTTACTATTTTTTAGGTTGACTTAAGCAAATTTTCAAACTCTGAAGCTGCAGAATAAAATAAGTGAAGAGACTATGTAAAGTTTTCCAAAGATTCTCCATCACATTTATGTGGAACTAGTCAATACAATGGTCTTGTCATAGAAACAAACAAGATACTAAGATTTGGTTGAAATATGGGGTCAACTCTAGCTATGTTCTAAAATAGATGTTATATTTCAGTTTTTGCTATTTATTATGAGAGAATATTGATAAAATATGCAATTAAACTGATTAATATAAGATATGAAGTATTGGGTATAAAAGAAATATATTTTAAAAAATCAAAGCTGTTGCAAAATTTTGACTACTTTTAAACTTCCAGTCCTATTTAGTAGTCTTTTAACCTCTCTATTGCTGTGTCACTGGTTCAAATGACATAAAGAAGTCAGGTAGTGCTTAGCCAGGGATTGTAGAAATATCAACCCAGGAAGGTGTTTCCACAACATGAAAGATTACTTCTGTATGTGTATCTGGTTGTGGGTAAATATCTATGTATTGCCAATGGGATATCGTTATTTCCATTATTCACAATTTCTTTGTTTTCTAGTAATACATGTTATTGAAAATAATGTCCAAGCTTCAAGAAAGAACTCTAACATTCTAAAAAACATTATTGTTCATGTACATTGTAACTTTTATTTCTTGGCAGTGTAAGTATATTATGTTAGGTCATCCTTGACATCCTAAAAATGAGTGAAAAGGATAAAATTAACCTGACATTTGTGTCAGAATTTCTTCTTCTGGGTCTTTCTGGATACCCAAAGATAGAACTCATTTACTTTGCTCTGATTCTCATTATGTACCTAGTGATTCTAACTGGCAATGGTGTTCTGATCATAGCAACTATCTTTGATTCCCATCTTCACACTCCCATGTATTTCTTCTTGGGCAACCTCTCCTTCCTGGATATCTGCTACACATCTTCCTCTGTACCCTCAACACTGGTGAGCTTAATAACAAAGAAAAGGAATATTTCCTTCTCTGGATGTGCAGTACAGATGTTCTTTGGATTTGCAATGGGATCTACAGAATGTTTACTTCTTGGCATGATGGCTTTTGATCGCTATGTGGCCATCTGTAACCCTCTGAGGTACCCCATCATCATGAGCAAGGTGGTGTGTGCACTGATGGCCTCGGTATCATGGTTGTCTGGTGGAATCAATTCAGCTGTGCAAACATCTCTTGCCATGCAACTGCCTTTCTGTGGGAAGAACATTATCAATCATTTTACATGTGAGATCTTAGCTGTCCTCAAGCTGGCTTGTGCTGATATATCCCTCAATATTATTACCATGTCAATATCAAATATGGCCTTCCTGGTCCTCCCCCTGCTGGTCATTTTCTTCTCCTACATGTTCATCCTCTATACCATCTTAAGAATGAACTCAGCTACGGGGAGACGCAAAGCCTTTTCTACCTGCTCAGCTCATCTGACTGTGGTGATCATATTCTTTGGTACCATCTTCTTTATGTATGCAGAACCCAAGTCCCAGGACCCGATTGGGGAAGACAAGTTGCAAACTTCAGACAAACTTATTTCTTTATTTTATGGGGTCGTGACCCCCATGCTAAATCCTATCATCTATAGCTTGAGGAATAAGGATGTTAAAGATGCTGTAAAACATATGCTGAACCAAAAACCTATTCAATAAAACCATCTGAAACGCATTTTTTTGTGTGTAAGAGGAACAAGATAGACTCATGGGTAAATGGATGAAAATATTTTCATAGAAATCTAGAAAGAAATATTTTATTCTCTTGTCTTCACGAGCCTTGCTCAGCAAGAATGGTTGAGAAATACAATTTGCTACAAACTTAGTTTCCAACATGTCATGATCCAGATCTCACAAATACAGTGAATCCCATTTGAATACCATTCTTGGTGATGCCAGAAGAGAGTATTCCTAGTGAATTGTGTGGGACAGTGGGGAACAGTCACATATAAGCTTTGGAAACAGGGAGCCAAGAGCACAAATTCTCTACCTTCCAAAACTTCCTAAAAAATGTTAGATAAATTATTCATTTTTCTCTATATCATAGTTTTCTTAACCTGTAATTTGGAAAGAAAGAAAGAAAATACAGTTTTCAGTGTCATTTAACATTTCAATAATTTAGACAAATTAACTAGGATAGTACCAGTAACATATTGACCTGAAATTTCAGAATTGAAAATAAAACTATATTAATAACTAAAGATTAGTACTTAACATCTCTTTACTCTAGCTAATAATTGTTAGAGTCAGACATCTCCCTGCAAAATTTACACGATTAATAGAAATCACACCCTCCTTGCCACTCCTTCCATATCCATAAATGGTAGATGGATCAGGCCAGGAGGAGAAATAAGGAAGTGTAAATAAATGTTGGGAAGCATTTCATTATTGTCCCAATGAGAGGAGAAAAACTGTTCTTATTCCCAGTTCAACAAGAAGGCTGAAAAAAGCCTCTTAATATTTTGAGAACCTGCAAAGGAAGGAGAGTCTGACGTCTGGCTTGATGAGTGGAGGCCTGAAGAGTTCTCAAGGATGCAGCCTTGCAGAGTAAGCTGGTCTAGAAGAGAGAGGAGGATAGGTATTCTACACAGAAAATAAACAGAAGCATTTCAAATCTGCCTGAGGTGTTCTCACAAGCTCACAAAAAGGGATGGGCAGTCAGTGAGTGCAGAGAAATATCAGTTCTTTTTATTTTCCAATGAGGGGCCTTGGTAAATCTAGAATGATATTTTCTTTTTTGGTATGTTACTTGTTAGGAGTCCAGTTTTGAGCACAGGTGAAATTTGGGCTGTAACAGCCATATTTCCTATGATTTCTTAGTTCATAATGATAGCTGTGTTTTGACTTCACTTTCCTACTCGTTTCCTTTTTGTCATTTTTATTAGAGTTATATCTTTATCCTCCCTCTTCTACTCAGATCTTCACTTTTTTGGCCAATCCTCTTATAGGCTGACTTCTATCCAAGTGCTCAAATACTGCTGTGATGTCTGTGACTGTCCCCACATAAGTATATATTGTCACTGCAGAGCACCTACAGCTACTTGTCTGTCTTCTCTTACATCACACTAGTGTTGCTCTAATAAGACCTGAAGGAGACCATGTGCCTGATGGCATTTGAACATCTGTGCCCCTCCTCCATCCTCTCACAGGCCCTATATTTACATCTGATGGCTATCTCCCTTTACTGTGTGATCTCTTTAAATAAGATTTTCGCCTAGAAAAGATTATTTTTATTGTATTAGCCAACTCCTTAACACCTAACCTTAATTTCCTTCATAATACTAAGATAGCATCTTTTTTTTTTTAATATTTTTTTAGTTGTAGATGGACACAATGTCTTTATTTTATTGCTTTGTACGTGGTGCTGAGGATCGAACCCAGGGCCTCACACATGCGAGGCAAGCACTCTACCGCTGAGCTACAATCTCAGCCCCTAAGATAGCATCTTATGTGCATGTTTCTGTCATATTGAACTCATCATCTTCTGGCATAATACCATAGATATTTATGAGTGGATGTAATCTAGCTTTGATACAGATAAAATGTGCCCATGTTAATCAATGATCAGAAAACTAATAGATTTGATAACAAATTGTACTCTCTGCAAAATCAGAAAATCTCTAACAGACTTTAAGTGTATTAAATTTTAACTAAAGTTTTTATTCTTTATATTTCTAAAAAGCATTAATAATAAGAAAGAAAAATTATTGTAATTTTAGTCATCTCCCAAAGATATTACTTTTAATGTTTCTGTTATTAACTACTAGTCATATATTCATATTCATCATGGTTTTTATTTTGATTTATCAGTGATGTAGTATAAGCACTTGGTTTTTTTCTTAATGTACAAGTTTTTATGGGATAAACTATAAGAAGTAAAAATAATAGGCCATATGATATGAACATTTCTACTTCTGGCAACATTGCCCTTGTAAAGATCATATTACCTATGCTAAACACAATTACGAGAATTTACTCAAACATGTTTATAATTCTTATTACCTTCATACAAACATATTTATGTATCTCTCTATATTATTTCATATATTATAGGTATATTAATTTTATGTATATTTAATATTTTTCTTTAAAACATTTTTTTGAAAAGTTTATTTAAAAATATTTAGCGGAAGAGCAAGAATAATACAACAAAACCCCAATGTACATGTTATGCAGCTTAAATGGTTATCATACATGGTCAATCTTCTTTTAACATTATCTGTGCTCATTTATTTTCATCTTCAAGATTATTTTGAGGTAAATCCTGGCATAATTATATCATAATATATTTTATATGATATGATTATGCTCAAGATATAAATTGTGTGGAAATACCATAAATGGCAACAACCCAACAACCATCATTCACATTGCAGTTCCTGAGAATACATCTTCTGAAACACGTAAACTCTGCTATGAATGAAACCCCAATACTGAAGTGATAGGACAGTGGTGGTGAGGCTTTTAGTACACCATATAGACACATGAGCCACATAAAATTCATCATTTCTCATTCCACTGAAAAGTTACCGTGAGATAATGCAGGCCATATGTTGATTGATTTTCTAAATTCCAAGAGAGGTCACATTATTAAATAAAATACTGCACACTTGCCCAGAGTTGGATCTCTTACAGAGCACTTGCAACTTCAGAGTGTGTACTCATGTAAAACTTTATTAAAGATATAGTACATGGCCCTGGTGGAGGAAGAAATTTCAGGACCAAAAGAATTTTAAAAGTTTATTTTTACCTGCCAGTGGAATATAGTAGAATGATTCTGTCACTGTTGGCTTATACACCAATCAAGTTGTCGCCATTGCTGCTTATTCCTTGAGTAGAATTTGAATGTATGTCATTGACCCCAAATGTTGATTTCCTCTGGAGACTACCATACACATACTAGAAGCCTGCAAATACACATTAATTTGAGTATGCCAAGAAGCTGTCATAGGCTCCATTCCTCTCATCACTTGCTTCTCTTTCTTTCCACTTTCCATTTATTTTTTCCAGATTATCCTTCCTGGTGTAAGACTGTGATGTTCAACCAGACAATGACCCATAAATTTGGTAGTATCTGTGGTCAATAGGGTTGGGTAGGTACAAGCATAGTGATCAGTATCATCCAGCAGTTTGGAAAAAGCCCAAAACATTTAATCCTGCTTTAAAAAGCAGAGAACCAAGAATGATCCATATAATCATTCTTTAAGGAATTTAGGCAGTAGTAATATTTAGATATAGTATTATGGTATCATGTTCAACAAATGATCAGTCTTCTGGAGTTTATAAATGCAACAAATACCCCACTAATATAAGATCAGGGAAAGAAAAAGAAAAAAAATAGGAACAGATAATTTTCTATGAGTGCTCATTTCATTACTGCCGTCTTCTCTACATCTTCTCCTACAAGATGTCAACAATAGATCCCAGGCTTATCCTCTTCTAATTCTTTGTGTGTTAGGTTTTAACACTCTTCATTCAGTTGTGAAAGCCATACCTTTAGTCTCTTAACACCCTCTAGTTTTGTTAGAAGGACTTTCAAATATCCATTTCAATTTTCATTAGCCTGCAATTTTGTGGAATGGGAATAGAAATATATCTATTGCTTATGCTAGTTTGAAACTCATTGTTAAATATCACACGTGGTGCCTTAATTATATAACCAATATCCAAATAAAAACAATACTCTTTCACTAGGCCCTGATATTTGCAGTACTAATTACTTGACTTGCCACGTATGCAAATTCAAATCCAAAACAAGTGTCTCTCTCAATCTAATTTCACAGTTATGCACCTGGAAACAAGAGTAATGGGGCCAATGTAATCCACTAGCCATCTATAGCTTTTTTGCATACTTTCTGTAGACAAGACCATAACTGTTTTTAATCGCTGACTTTTCTAATAACAAATGGAAAAAGTTGAGGGGATATTTTCAACTCCAGAGAGAAGAGGGACACATATTTTTCATAGTTTTTTTGCATTGGTTGAAGACCACTGTGCCCTCTAATCTTATGTCCTGAATTAGTTACTTTCAACAAGAGAATAAAGGCTCCCATTTTTTGTTCTAGTCCTTTTCTGAATTCGGAAAGGAAGTTTTATTTTATTTTTTTTCCAAAGTCAGCTTGCTATTTATTTCTGCAGACACACTTGATTTTCATATGTATACATACGTGATGTTATGTATGACCACTGGGCACATGTGAACATTGACATGTTTCCCCATGCCTCCCAGACATAGAGGGACACATTTTCTCACAGGTTTCTCAGATAAATGAGTGAGTGTGCCATGCCAGAGTCATTTTATAATATAAGAGCAGTCTCTGATAAATGCATTAAAGGAAACAATCTGGATACACTTTCATTAAGCACCAGTGTTTATTGATTGAGCTCTTGTTATGAATGTTTTGTATTCCTACAGCAAGAAAAAGAATTAAAATGTTTGAGGCTTAACATGTGACTAAACTTTCATAGATGAGAACTTGCTAGTCTTGGAAAAAAACCATCTAAGAAGTATACTAGATTACTAGAAAAAGAGAAAATATAATTCCTAGCAATTAGGTTTTTGATAAAATGTCAAGGAAATGCCATTTTTGTGATGTCATGATCTTGGTATTCACTTTCAGTTTATGAACTTCCAAGTGGACATAGAAAAGTTTCAATCCAGTGGGTCCTTCATTTTTTCAGCTGATATCAGTTTGTTTGTTTTTTAAAAGTTATTTATTCTACTTAGGTATACATGATAGCAGAATACATTTTGATTCATTGTACACAGATGGAGCAACACTTTTCATTTCTCTGGTTTTACATGATGTAGAATCACATCATATATGCGGTCATACATGAAGCTAGGGCTATGATGTCCATCTCATTCCACTATCTTTAATGTCCCCATGCTCCCTTTCCCTCCCTCTCCTTTGACCAAAGTTTCCCCATTCTTCCTGTGTCCTCTCCTCCATTATGGAATAGCATCCCCTTATCAGAGAAAACATTCGGCCTTTGGTTTTTTGGGATTGGCTTACTTCACTTAGCATGATATTCTCCAACTCCATCCATTTACCTGCAGATGCCATAATTTTATTCTCTTTTATTGCTGAGTAATATTACATTGTGTATAAATATAGTTTCCTTATCCATTCATCTATTGAAGGGCATCTAGGTTGGTTCCACAGTTTAGCTATTGTGAATTAAGCTGCTATAAACATTGAAGTGGCTGCGTCACTGTAGTATGCTGTTTTTAAGTCCTTTAGGTATAGACTGAGGAGTGGGATAGCTAGGTCAAATGGTGATACCATTCCATGTTTTCTAAGGAATCTCCATATTGCTTTCCAGATTGGTTGTACCAATTTGCAGTCCCACGAGCAATGTATGAGTGTGCCTTTCCCCCCACATCCTTGCCAGCACTTATTATTGCTTGTATTTTGGATAGCTCCCATTCTGACCGAGGTGAGATGAAATCTTAGAGTAGTTTTGATTTGCATTTCTCTAATTGCTAGAGATGTTGGACATTTTTTCATATGTCTGTTGATCAATTGTATATCATCTTCTGAGAATTGTCTGTTCCGCTCCAAACCCATTTTTTGATGGGGTGGGGTTTTTTTTGGTGTTAAGCTTTTTGAGTTCTTTATATATCCTGGAGATTAGTGCTCTATGAGATGTGCATGTTGCAAAATTTTTTTCCGAGAATTTCAGCTCTCTGTTCACTTCATTGATTGTTTCTTTCACTGAGAAGAAGCTTTTTAGTGTGAATCCATCCCATTTATTGATTCTTGATTTTACTTCTTGCACTATAGGAGTCTTGTTAAGGAAGTAAGGTCCTAATCCGACATAATGAAGATTTGGGCCTACTTTTTCTTTTATTAGGCTAGGGTCTCTGGTCTAATTCCCAAATCTTTGATCCACTTTGAGTTGAGTTTTGTGCATGGTGAGAGATAGGGGTTTAGTTTCATCTTGCTGCATATGGATTTCCAATTTTTCCAGCACCATTTATTGAAAAAGGCTATTATTTCTCCAGTGTACATGTTTGGCAACTTTGTCTAATTTAAGGTAAATGCGTTTAACTGGGTTTGTCTCTGTCCTCTATTCTGTACCATTGGTCTACATGTCTATTTTGGTGCCAATACCATGCCATTTTTGTTACTATAGCTTTGTAGTATAGTTTAAGGTCTGGTATTGTGATGCCTCCTGTTTCACTTTTCTTGCTAAGGATTGCTTTGGCTATTCTGGGTCTCTTATTCTTCCAAATGAATTTCATGATGCCTTTTCTATTTCTATAAGGAATGACGGTGGGATTTTAATTGGAATCACATTGAATCTATATAGCACTTTGGGTAGTATGGCCATTTTGACAATATTGATTCTGCCTATCTAAGAGCATGGGAGATTTTTCCATCTTCTAAGGTCTTGTTCAATTTCTTTCTTTAGTGTCCTGTAGTTTTCATTGTAGAGGTCTTTCACCTCTTTTGTTAGATTGATTCCCAAGTATTTTATTTTTTTTGAGGCTATTGTGAATGGGGTAGTTTTTCCTAATTTCTCTTTCAGAGGTTTCATCATTGATTTATAGAAATGCAATTGATTTATGGGTGTTTATTTTATATCCTGCTACTTTGCTGAATTTGTGAATTCTAGAAGTTTTTTGGTGGAATTTTTTTGGATCCTTTTAGTATCATGACATCAGCAAATAATGATAGTTTGAGTTCTTCTTCTCCTATTCATGTGCCTTTCATTTCTTTCATCTGTCTAATTGCTCTGGCTAGAGTTTCAAGGACTATGTTGTATAGCAGTGGTGAAAAAGGGCATCCTTGTCTTGTTCCCGTTTTTAGAGGGAATGCTTCCAATGTTTCTCCATTTAGGATGATGTTGGCCTTAGGCTTAGCATATATTGCTTTAACAATGTTGAGGTATATTCCTACTATCCCTAGTTTTTCTAGTGTTTTGAGCATAAAAGGGTGTTGTATTTTGTCAAATGCTTTCTCTGCATCAATTGATAAAATCATATGACTCTTATCTTTAAGTCTATTTATGTGATGGATTAGTTTGTTGATTTCCATATGTTGAACCCACCTTGCATTCCTGGAATGAACCCCATTTGATCATGATGCACTATTTTAAAAAATATGTTTTGTATGCAATTTGTCAAAATTTTATTGAGAATTTTTGCATCTATGTTCATCAGGGAATATTGGTCTGAAGTTTTCTTTCTTTGATGTGTCTTTGTCTAGTTTTGATATCAGGGTGATACTCACCTCATTGAATGAGTTTGGAAAGGTTCCCTCCTTTTCTATTTCATGAAATATTTTGAGGAATATTGGTATTAATTCTTCTTTGTAGGTCTTGTAGAACTCGGCTGAGAATTCATCTGGTCCTGGGCTTTTCTTGGTTGGCAGGCTTTTGATGGCATCTTCTGTTTCCTTGCTTGAGATCGATCTGTTTAAATTGTGTTTGACTTCTTGGTTCAGTTTGGGTAGGTCATATACCTCTAGAAATTTGTTGGTGTCTTCAGAATTTTCTATTTTACTGGAGTATAAATTTTCAAAATACTTTCTAATTATCCTCTGTATTTCAGTAGTGTCTGTCATGATATTTCCTTTTTCATTACAAATTTTGTGATTGTGGTTTTCTCTCTCCTTCTTTTCATTAGGGTGGCTAAGGGTTTGTCAATTTTATTTGATTTTTCAAAGAACTAGCTTTTTGTTTTGTCATTTTTTAAAATTGTTTTTTGTGTTTATTTCAATTTCATTGATTTTAGCCCTGATTTTATTTCCTGTCTTCTACTTCTTTTGGTGTTGGTTTGTTCTTCTTTTTCTAGGGCTTTGAGATGTAGAGTCAAGGCATTTATTAGTTGACTTTTTCTTCTTTTAATGAATGAGCTTAATGCAATGAACTTTCCTCTTAGTACTGCCTTCATGATGTCCCAGAGATTTTGATATGTTGTATCAGAGTTTTCATTTACCTCTAATAATTTTTTTTATCTCTTCCCTGATGTCTTCTGTTTTCCATGCATCACTCAATAGCATACTATTTAGTTTCCAGGTGTTGGAGTATTTTCTATTTTTTAATCTGTCATTGATTTCTAATTTTATTCCATGATGGTCAGATAGGATGCAGGGTAGTATCTCTATTTTTTTGTGTTTGCTTTGACTTGCTTTGTGACATAACATATGATCTATTTTGGAGAAGGATCCATGTACCACTGAGAAACAGATGTATTCGCTAGTTGATGGATGGAACCATCTATATATGTCTGTTAAGTCTAAATTATTGATTGTTTCATTGAGTTCTATGGTTTCTTTATTTAGTTTTTGGAAGATCTATCCAGTGGTGAGAGAGCTGTGTTAAACTCACCAAATATTATTGTGTTATGGTCTATTTGATTCTTGTAGTTGAGAAGTATTTGTTTGATATATGTAGATGTCTCATTGTTTGGGGCATAGAGATTTATGATTGTTATGTCTTGTTGATGTATGATTCCCTTAAGAAATATGAACTGTCCTTCTTTATCTATTTTTACTAACTTTGGTTTGAAGTCCACTTTATCTGATATGAGGATGAAAACTCTTGCTTGTTTACGTGGTCCATGTGAGTGATAGGTTTTTTTCCACCCTTTCACTTTTAGTCTGTGGATGTCTTTTCCTGTGAGATGAGTCTGTTGAAGGCAGCATATTGTTGGGTCTTTTTTTTTAAATCCGGTCTGTCAGTCTATGTCTTTTAATTGATGAGTTTAGGCCATTCACATTCAGGGTTATTATAAATATGATTTATAATCTGGGCCATTTTGGTTTATTTTTGGTTTTTACCTTTACTTGGCTTCTCCTTTGATTGACCTTTCTTTTAGTGTAGTTCCTCTCTTTGTATATTTTCATTGTTGGTTATCATTTCCTCCTCAAGGAATAGTTTGCCAAGAATGCTGTGTAGTGTAGGCTTCCTTGCTGTAAATTCTTTTAACTTTTGTTTATCATGGAAGATTTTTATTTAATCATCACATCTGAAGCTTAATTTTGCTGGATATAAGATTCTTAGTTGGCACTCATTTTCTTTCAGAGCTTGGTATATGTTATTCCATGATCTCCTGGTTTTAGAGCCCGGTTTGAAAAATCTGCTGAGATCTGAATTGGTCTCTCCCTATATGTAATCTGATTCCCCTGTCTTGAGGCCTTTAAAATTCTATGCTTACTCTATATGCTGGGCATTTTCATTATAATGTGCCTTGGTGTAGATCTGTTGTAATTTTGTACATTTGTTGTCCTGTAAGCCTCTTTTATTTGATTTTCCAATTCATTTTTCATGTGTGGGAAATTTTCTGATATTATTTCATTAAAGAGATTGTGCATTCCTTTGATTTGAGATTCTGTGCCTTCTTCTATCCTGATAAATCTTAGAGACAGTCCTTCCCCTGGGTCTGGGTTCCTCTGTGATTGGTGGTTAGCTGCCTCTAGCTTGCCCTTGCCTGGGCTCTGGCGGTAGTCCTGGCCTTGGCCTGTGCTCCCACCAGTTGGCAGGAACTCTGGTGCAGCAGAAGGGAAGTTTCATGATAAGACATGAATATACCCCACTTTGATAATCTCTCTTCAGGTTAATAAATTAAGGTGTCTCAGAATTTACACGCTAAACAGGAGTCCTATGTTGTTACATAAGGGCCTATGTTTTCAGAAAATTGGCAAAAAATGCATTTGTCATTATGTCATTATCTAGTTCTTCTGATTCATGTGGAAAAAAACAACAACCTGGACACATGTCTATTTGTATTTACTGTGCAATGACTATGGATTATGGTGTATGTGTTGGTGTGTGTTTGTGTCTGAGCATGTATAATATTTCATTTATATAATTATTATTTGAATTATTAACCTCTTTGAATTAACTTTGCCTTAGTAGACATCTTTTAAACTAATGATTGGTCACGTTTCATAAGCTTTGGTTTGTTGAACATTTTGTTATCAAAAGTAACAATGAAAGCCAGGCATGGTGGCGCACGTCTGTAATCCCTGCACTTTGGGAGGCTGAGACAGGAGAATCGTGAGTTCAAAGCCAGCCTCAGCAATGGCGAGGCACTAAGCAACTCAGTGAGACCCTGTCTCTACATAAAACACAAAATAGGGCTGGGGATGTGGCTCAGTGGTCCAGTGCCCCTGAGTTCAATCCCTGGTACCAAAAAACAAACAAACAAACAAACAAACAAAAAAAACCAAAAGTAACCAGGACTCGTGTATATTATGTGCATATTGAGCTAAAACACTTGAAGTTTAGCAAATATTCTCAGCACCACCCTCAACTGGGTATGTGAGACACTGTAACTACTCATCAGAAGTTTCCCCCTTCCACAGATTTCTCACTCCAACTTTAAATTGCTTTGAGTATTGAGGAACAATTATAATAATTGTTGCATTACCTATGTTTAATCTTCCACATGTAAGGAATTGAGCATCACTTGTTAAACTGAGAGCTTGCTGCCAATGAACATTTGGGCCCATTAAGTTGCCCTGAACTTGAATCCACAAATACTGGACTGGTAACTAAGTTGATAATCTAGAAAGAAAACTTTCTCCAATCCAGTCAAAACTCATCTATATGTACAACAACTGTGTTTGGGTATAGTTGGGCAGGAATATGCAAGAAAGATGAGCTGCTTCCTACATCCTTGTCTCCCAATACACATGGTAACCAAATAAAGATGCTGGAAAGAGAGGACAACCAAAGGCAGCAAGATAGGCCTGGCTCAAGGTGAATTGAATGATTGAGAAAGTTTCTGCCTGGGAGGGGAAAGCAGAGAGCAGGTGCAGAAGTGGTTTAGCATCTTAACAGGCATTGTAGTTACATTTTTCTGGAAAGGATAGCCTATAAGCTCCTTAGTCCTGGACCCCAGAAGGGCTGCATCTGGAACATTGCCACTGTTCCTGGTAGGTCAGAGTCTTGCTGTCATCTTCCTTTTGCATTCATGATAAGATGATCAGAGAGCTCATGTCCCTCATCTATGGCATCTCCTGACGAATGTCTGATCTTCAGTAGCATATTAATTTATTCTAACAAGTGAGTGTAGGGTGAGTGATTTCACAGCCAATGTCATGTTCTGAGGCATGTGATCATTCCCACAGCCTGGAACCTTCCTTTGATTAAAAATTGATACCAACTTTTCTCTCTTTCCTTTGTACAGTTAGGTTTTGCCTTTATGATTTCAATTTATTTGTGGTACTCACCAACTATTCTGCTATTTACACATGGTTTCTGTGTAGTTTTTAATGCTGCCTGTTAGTCATGGAAGCATTAGAAAGAGAATAGGCTCTTGATTTTGCTTCTGCTTATTTTTTTGTCATGTCATCTTAGGCAAGTAAACTAAGGTAATGCACAGTGTGGCACATAGGAGTGTGATCTAAGTTATTTCAGTGAATTTTTTTTTCACTTAAAAGTTTGAGAATTATTTTGATCTTAAGCTGAAAGAATATAAATTAAAAATTGGTTGACGCTCAATTTTTTCATCTCTCATTTGTAGATTCAGTATTTTTTCATGTGTGCCTCTATTCAAAGATGAAAATTTCAACTTGGTATCCTTTAAATAATTTCTAAAGTAAGAATGACTGTCTAGTTTGACCTGTGGCTTCACCACAATATACATTGCAGAGATGTTTTCCCACTTCTCATTGCATGATAAACTGAGTGCTAAGAATGGAAGTTGAGCTGGTTAACCTGAAAACTGGTGGTAATAATGAAAGATGATTTCTGTGTGTGTGTGTGGCAGGAGGGAATTACTGCTAACCTAATTAATCTGAACATCTTTTTGTTTCACTTATCACATGGTCAGAAACCTTATAAATTACATAAGGACAGTGAAAGTCACTGTGTCTAAACATTCACTTTGTGCTTTTTTTTTTTTAAATAATGAGATCTTTTCTCTAAAGAGAAGTGTCAGTTTCTCTGCCTGACCTTTGGACCCTTATGTATGCCTTCCTCATGTTTCTCTTCAATGCTTGCTTTTCACATAGTGCGTTTCTGTCTGAAAAGCAGGTACTGCAACATTTCCACTCTTAGACATTGCTCAACATGTTTTCCTTTCAGGGACATTCCATTTCCCCTTTTTTATTCCAAATTTACCTCATTTTTTAAAATGAGAAATGCAGATTCATAGGCCCTGCCCAGGACCTACTAAAAGAGAATTTGTATTAACAAGGTCCTCAGGACATTTATATGCATACAAATATTTGAAAGAATGGAATAGTTGATTCTTCATTATTCAAAGCAAAAAAATTCAACTTATATTTGGTGGTAAAATAAGGTGTAATAATTTTGGTATAATTCATAGAAGCTCTAGACCTTATTGCCAAAGAACTGAGCTTCAGTTGAGGAATAATACTGGCTAAATTTTATTGTTATATTGTTATATTGCAAATGGTATTTGTTTTTACCTATTTGTACATGCACAAATATAATAATAATATACCCATAAACATGAAAATAGAAAAACAAAACAAAAATAAAACTCTGAGCTACATACTTCACTTATTATCTATAGGCCTGAGAACTTTGGACAGATTTGTCTTTGAAATTTTTAAAATGATTTTTATTAGTACATTATAGTTATACATAGAGTTTACTTTGACATATAAATGTGTATAACATAATTTGCTTCATTTCAATTCCCAGTACTTCACCTTTCCTTCCACTCCTCCCTTCCCAATATGCTTTCTCTACTCTACTGGTCACCCCTGTATTTATTTTCTGTTTTTTTCCATGATGTATTACTGTTGTATATAACAGTAGAATTCATTGTAATATATTTATACATACACATAGTATAATTTGGTGAACTTCATTTCACAGTTTCTCCATTTTCCCATCCCTCCTCTCTACCCCACAATCTTTTTCTTCCATTCTACTGTTTTCCCTTCTATTTTCATGAGATTCCCACCTTTTTAATAATTCCTTATTTCATTGTAATTCAGGATATGAGAAAAAAATTCAACCCTTGACTTTTTGAGTCTAGATTATTTCACTTTGAATGATGTTTCCCAGTTACATTCATAAACCTGCAAATGACATAATTTCATTCTTCTTTATGGCTTAATAAAACTCTATTGTTTATATATACCACATTTTGTTTACCCATTTGTCTGATGACAGGCACTAAGGCTTGACTATTGTGCATTGCACTGCTATAGATATTAATATGTCTTTATCACTATAGTATGCTGATTTTACTCCTTTTGGATAAGTACCAAAAGTGGGATAGCTGGTCATAGGATAAATCTGTTTGCTTTTTATAAAGTATTATGTTCTATGCATATATATATATATATTTAATCATGATAACCATTTTCTTAGGTTCACATAAATAAATCATCAAGAATAATATTGAAGTCACAGAATAAAATAAATGAAGAGAGATTATGTTTTATTCTCCAAAGATTCTCCATCATGTATGTGCAGAGCTGGTCTCTGCAATGATTGTCCAAGAGAAATGGAATAGTAAGAGAGGGAAGCTTCTATGAGATTAACAATTAGCTTCATCTTTGAACAGATGTTAAATTGCAGCATTTGAAGTTTAATTTGCTGTGGTCAGATGATTGCCCTATTAAAATGCATATTTATCTGATGGAAAAAAGAGTCAGAATTTTAGGTAGACAAGTTAAGTATGCATAGATAGAGCAAAATTGCTTTAAAATTTTGAATGTTGCTTTTATACATTATCTTGAAATTCTAGTCTTTCTTACAGTTTGCCTTCCCTACTGTTTTCTCATTGGGATTGATGAAATGAAGTAGTTAGTTTCACTGTCTGCAGTATTTTAAAACTTTTTGAAAAGTCAACTGAGAATGTTGTTCCTAGTAAGGAAAGTTGCTTCTGAACTTGTTTCTGATCCTAGATAAATCTTCAGATTTTACAAACATGGCAGAGAAACTCTCAATATCTTAGTATCATATTTTAGGTACACTGTGGAAAATAACTGAATGACATTATTGAAGCACTCTGTCACCTTAGAGAAATGATTCTAAAGATATATTTTATATTTGTTGCTTGACCCTGAAAATATTTTGTGTTGGATATTCCTTTGACATCATAAAAGTTGGGACATGGATAAGGTAAACCAGACATTTGTGACAGAATTCATTCTTCTGGGACTCTCTGGTTATCCCAAACTAGAGCTCATTTTCTTTACTCTGATTCTAATTATGTACCTAGTGATTCTAAGTGGAAATGGCTTTCTGATCAAAGCAAGCATCTTTGATTCTCATCCTCACACTTCCCTGTACTTCTTTCTGGGCAACCTCTCCTTCCTAGATTTATGCTATACATCATCCACTGTTCCTTCAGGATTGGTGAGATTAATCTCAAAATAAAGAAATCTTTCCTTCTCTGGATGTGTAGTACAGATGTTCTTTGGATTTGCATTGGGATCTACAGAATGCTTTTCTCCTTGCAATGATGGTTTTTGATCATTACGTGGCCATCTGTAACCCTCTGAGGTACCCCATTATCATGGGCAAGGTGGTGTGTGCACTGATGGCCTCAGTATCATGGCTGTCTGGTGGAATCAATTCAGCTGTGCAAACATCTGTTGCCATGTAACTGCCTTTCTGCGGGAAGAATATTATCAATCATTTTACATGTGAGATCTTAGCTGTCCTCAAGCTGGCTTGTGCTGATATATCCCTCAATATTATTACCATTTCAAAATCAAATATGGCCTTCCTGGTTCTCCCACTGTTGATCATTTTCTTCTCCTACATGTTCATCCTCTATACCATCTTAAGAATGAACTCAGCCACAGGGAGATGCAAGGCTTTTTCTACCTGCTCAGCTCATCTACCTGCTCAGCTCATCTGATCATATTCTTTGGTACCATCTTCTTTATGTATGCAGAACCCAAGTCCCAAGACCCAATTGGGGAAGACAAGTTGCAAACTTCAGACAAGGTCATTTCTTTATTTTATGGGGTTGTAACCCCCATGCTGAATCCTATCATCTATAGCTTGAGGAATAAGGATGTTAAAGCTGCTGTAAAGAATATGCTGAACCAAAAACCTATTCAATAAAACCATCTGAAAATGCAGGTTTATTTTTTTAAAAAAAGAGATACAAGAGAATATTTTGATAAAATCCCAGGAAGAAATATTTTATTATCTTTCATTAGCCTTGTTCAGCAAGAATGGTTGAGAAATATAGTTTGCTACAAACTCAGTTTATAATATGTCATGATCCAGATCTCACAAACACACTGAATTCCATTTGAATCCAATTCTTGGTGAGACCTGAAGAGAAAGAATACTCCTAGTGGACTGTGTGGGTCAATAGAGAACAGTCACATATAAGCTTTGGAAACAGGAAGACAAGAGCACAAATTCTGCAATTCTACCTAATGAAGTTGGAGAGATTATTCATTCTTTCTAAACCATACTTGTCTTACTTACAGGAAATAAATAAACAGAATCCAGTTCTTAGTGTCATATAATTTCAATTACTTGGAGAAAAACGACTGGCATAGCCTAGCATCATGCTGCCCTCAACTTCAGAACCGAAACTAAGATTGTATATCAGGTACTGAAAGTTATTAGTTAGCACCTGCTATTCTAAACTAATAATTTCTAAATTCAGGTAGCCATCTGTAAAAATTGTCCCATTAATATAAATCACATTCTCTTTGATAAGCCTCTGATATCCATGTAAAGAGAAGATCAGGCCAGGAGAAGAAATATGAAGTGCAAAATGAACATTGGGAGCCATTTCACTATTGTCCCACTGAGAGGAGAGGATATCTGTTCCCACAGAAGCCTAGTGAAGAAGCTGAGAAGAGCCTTAAGATTTTGAGAGCTTACAAAGAAAGGAGAGTCTGGCTTCTGGCTTAATGAGTGGGGTCTAAAGATGCAGACTAGCAGAGGAGCTAGTTTAGGAGGGAGAAGTGGGTGGGTATTATAGACCAGAAATAAACAAAAGCATTTCTAATCTGCCTGAGGTATTCTCTCAAGCTCAGAAAGAGTGACAAAAAGTGTTAGTGATTGGAGAAAGAGAGTCAGTTCTTGTTATTTGCCAATGAAGGGAAACGCCTTGATAAATCTAGAATGATTTTTTTTGGTATATTACTTATTAGAAGTCCATTGTTGAGCACAGGCTAAAATTAGGCTATGCCATCCAGATTTCCCATGGCTTCTTAGCTCATTATGATAGCTGGGTTTTGACTTTATTTTCCTATTCAAGTTTCCTTTTTGTTATTTATGTTAGCATCACAGCCTCTCCCCATATCTCCAACTTAGATTCTTCATTCTTTGCCAACCCACTTTCTGCAAGCCAGTCCTGGTTTCTACCCCTCTGGTCCCTAAACCCTACTGTGTTGTGACTGTCTCATAGAAGCGAATATTATTAGTGTAGAGCACCTTTGGCTGCTGGTTTCTCTCCTCTGTTGGACTATATTGGTGTTGACTCACAAGACATGAAGAAGACCATGGGAATGATGGTCCTTGAACATCTGGTACCTCTCCTCCATCTCCTTTGCAGGCCCAATATTTACATCTGAACTTGTTTAATTGTCTTTAATGTTTGATCTATTTAAAATTTTGACCTGTAACATAATATTATTGCTGTTGCTTTAACCAATTCCTTAGCACCTAACCTTAATTTTCAACATAATACCAAGGATCTGCATCTTGTGTGCAAACTTATATCAGGTTGAACTCATCACCTTCTGGGATATACCATAGATATGTATGAGTGGATGCAATCTGGCTTTGATATAGACAAGTGTGCTCATGTTAATCAGTGGTCAGAGAGTTAAGAGACTGGAAAATAAATTATACTCTGGAATATCAGAAAATCTTCAATAAATACATATTTTCTGAATTTCAAAAAACCATCAATGCATAAAAAAGAAAAAGTACTAATTTTAGGCATCTCCCAGACCATTAATTTTTAACATTTTGTAATTAACTAGAAATCATATGTTCATTATGTTTTTGTTTTGATTTATCAATAGCTGTATTATAAGCACTTGGGTTTATTTTTAAATGTACAAATTTAATCAATTCTAAGAAGTAAAACAAGTAGGTCAGATGACATGAACATTTCTATTTCTAGCAAAATTACTTTCATAAAGGTCACAGTACCTACCCTAAATATTGTTATAAGAATTTACTCAAACATTTATTTCACATACTTATGTCACACTCTGTCTCTTTTTCTCTGTATATATAGCCTAGACATATTTACATACACACATACATTTTTCTTGAACCTCTCTTTTGGAAATATTTATTTTGAAATATTTCACAAAAGAGCAAGAATAATGTAATAAAATGGTACATGTTTACAATTAAATAATTACTAACACATGGTCATGTTGTCATTAATTATACCCACTTATCTCCATTCTCCAGGTCATTTTGAGGCAAATAATTGACATAACTACATCCTCTTATACATATTATTTGCCAGGATTGGTGGTGTGTGCTTGAAATCCCAGCCACTTGGGAGAGTAAGGCAGTGGGACATGAAGTTTGATGCCAGTCTCAGCTAACTAGTGAGACCTTCAGGAACTTAGACTCTGTCTCAAAATTAAAAATGACTTGGAATGTTGCTCAGTGGTAAAAGCATCCTGGGGTTTATTTCCCAGTACCCCAACCAACCAACCAACCAAACATGTATTATTTAATGTCATTATATCCTGAATATATTAATTGTTTGGCAACAATTAATTGGTAACAACAATTAAGTAGCAACAATGCAATTGCCACTGTTCACATTGTAGTTCATGAGATACATCTTCTGGAACATGTAAACTCGGATATGAATGATGCCTTTGTCATTGAAGCAATAGAACGATGGTGGTAAGGAGTGGAGTCTACCATCTGGGCACATGAACCACATGAAATCCCTCATTTCTCATTCCACTGGATGGTTACTATAAGCTAATGCAGGATATATGTTATTTGGTTTTCTAAATTTCAAAGAGAGGTCACATTTTAAAATTAATCACTATATTCTTGCCCAGAGTTGAATCTTTTACAGAGCACTCAAGATTCAACAGTGTGTACTCATGTAAGAGACATTAGTAAAGATATTAGGACATGGTCCTGATGAAGGAAGAAATTTCAGAACCAAAAGGAGAATTCTGAAAGTTGAGTTTTTACCTCCTGGGCCAATATTTTTTTTTTTTTTTTTGGTACTGGGGATTAAACTCAAGGGCACTGGACAACTGAGCCACATCCTAGCCCTACTTTGTATTTTATTTAGAATCAAGGTCTCACTGAGTTTCTTAGTGTCTCGCCATTGCTGAGGCTGGCTTTGAACTTGTGATTTCCCTGCCTCAGCCTCCCAAGCCACTGCGATTACAGGTGTGCACCATAGTGCCCACCTCCCAGGCCAATTTTAAGCAACTGTCTTTTAGAATGTTTTAGTCACTGTTGTCTTATACACCAATGTTATTGCCATTAACTTCTCATTCCTGGGGTAGAATCTGAGCATATACCATGTACCCCAAATGTTAATTTCTCCATGAGAATATTAGATATGTACTAGTGTCTTCTGAAACTACTTTAGATGGAACATGCCAAAGAGCTTCCCTAGATTCCACTTTATCAGCAATTGCCTCCCATTCTTTCCATTTTTCATTTATTTTTTTTCCAGATTATCCTCCCTAGGATAGAATTGTTAGGCTGAACCATACAGTTCAATATATCCCATGTTGATTACCTTTTAATTCTCTTTATTCCATATATATTTTAACATTTTTCATTCAGTTTTGAAAGTCTTCCCTTTAGTCTCTTATTATTTTCTAGTTTTTAAATATGGGCTTTTAATTTTCATTAGCTCACTGTTTTTGTGGATGGGCAATATGATAACTCTTATTGTTTGTGATGATTTGCAAGCCATTGTTGAACCTCACATGGAGTACCTTAATTAGATAATCAACATCCAAATTAAAATAATACTCTTGCTCTAGGCCCTAATAGGGGCAGTCAGTTTACCCGCCAGATATGCAAATCCAGATCCAAAACAGGTGTTACCCTCAACTAGGATTCACCACTGCCCACCTGAAAACAAGGATAATGGCCAAGGTAATCCACTAGCTAACTCTGGATTTTTCTGGATACTTTCTATAGATAGCTCTTAACTGCTTTTAGTCTCTAACCTTTCAAGTATTCTACAAGCAGAACAACTTGAAGTATATTTCCAGGTCTTGAGAAGAGAGGATAACTATTTTTTTTTTCACACATGGCTGTACTGTTTGAATGCTTCCATGCCCTCTCATCTTATGCCCCCAGGAGGTCAATTCCAAAGACAGAATAAAGTCTCCCATTTGTTGGTTCTGATCTTTCTCTGAATTCAGAAGAGAAGTTTTATGATAGATATAGACATGCTCCACTTTGATAATCTCCCTTCAGGTCCACAAATTAAGGTGTCTCACAGTTTATGCCCTACACAGGGATCCTTCAGAACCCTATGCACTTTATTTTCAGACTGTATTAGTTTTTCCATTAACTATCTTCTGAGAATTGGTAAAAATTCATATGTATCATTATTATCATTACCTAGTTCTTTGGAGGCATGAGAAAATGGTTTTTAATTCTTCCTAAGTCAAATAGTAACAATTACTTGGGAGTATTATTTTAATTTTAAACCTACATTTATTCATCTTTACAAAGAAGGTCTTAATGATTTTTATAGGTTTCTCATTCTGAACTTCTGTGATCTTAGAATAGAAAAAATCTTGACTATTTCTATTTTTATTTAAAGTGCATATACAATACATTATGATGTGTGCTCAGGTGTGTTTAATGTGTGTATGTTAATGTATTTGTTAATGTATAAATACTGTTCCTGCTCTTAAAGTAAATTTTTGCTTTTCAGAGTCCAACTGCTTTACATAAAATGTGACATCTATTCAAAAAATACTATGATAATTGAAGTATTAATATACACCCTCTAACATAGCAGACATTTGAAAATCCTAATTATGTAATGTTCTGTCTTCCTGTCCGAACTTATGCCCCAGACTTTCATTATGGACTTAAAAAAAAAAGCTTTTGTTGCCTTAATGTATGGATTCACATTCATCCTGTGAGTTTATTTAGTGTATGGTTATCTCTGGTGATGGCATCCCACATGGGAAATTTATCAAGATGAATGAACAGAAAGTGAGCTGAACAGTTAAATGACTATACAATCGAATCCATGACAAATATTTGTTTTATTTCATTAATTTGTTTTATTTCATTAATAATAACTAGGTCATTTTTAATGATGTTTTAATGACTAAAACATCATTTTAGTAGGTATGGTTTGAGTTGCTAAACTCTGAACTAACTTTGCTTCAGTAGGTATATTTTGAGCTAAAAATCTCTCATAGTTTGCAATATGTTTTGGTCAACATTTCCCCCTCTAAAAGTGACAAGGGCAGGGGAATGCTGTTTCCTTTGTGAGCTATAGTCCAGCCACAATATAATCTCAGTACCACTCTTATCTGTGTGTGTGGGACACGGTTCCCAATGAATCAGAAGTTTTTCATTAAACAGATCCCTCACTACCACTTTAAATTGCTTTGGGAATTGGGGAACAATTACAATAATTGTTGCACAACACATATTTACCATTTATATCTATGGAATTGGGCATCATTTCTTGAACCCAACCTTAATTCACATGGCTGACAAAAATGTTAAGAAAAATGTAGTTATTTCTTCTAGTAGGTTGAAATAATGTGTCATTATGAAGGTGAGTTCTGAATATCTTGAAACCACACCTTTTCAGTCATAATTAGGACTGTTACTAAATATGAATTTATAATATGAATAAAATTAGGCAATACAGACACGAATTTGTTAGTACCAAGCATATTTGTGGTATAATGTTATCATTATTATAGTCTGTACCGTCTTCATTACTCCATAGAGCAGTTTCTGCATATATATGAATTTCTCAGACAGCAAATTGTGAGGTAAGTAAAGTAAGGATTGCTGTCTCTGTTATACAAAAGAAAATCTGAGCCTGTATGTTTAAAGAAAAGACAACCTCAAACCAGGAA
>PVHX01017190.1:17529-40923 GCA_004024805.1 Geosciurus inauris | reverse complement strand
CCGTGCTTAGAGAATTTCAAGAAAACCCGGTCAGGAAGGGGAGGGATTGGGTACAGGAAGAGAAGGCCATAGTCCTTCCTGATGGGTCAGGAAAACTCGCTGATTGACAGGAGGCGTGTCCACTAGTGACGTCACATCTGGCTTGCAGCTCTGACCAGCTTCCTTATTTGGGCATCTTGGACCCTGACCAAACCTGACAATGGGAGCATTTTATTTGGAAAGGGGAGACCAAGGGCATGTGGGAAGTTGAATTAACACAGTACTTTACATGAAATTGAGAGCGCCATTTCCATCAACTGTCACGCCACAGTTTGGAATAAGATCCTGAAAAAGGAGAGGGAAAATCCCAGCAACACTGAACTGGCATGACCAGTGTTATCATAATACCTTGGCTCAAAATGTCTTG
The DNA here is from genome assembly GCA_004024805.1 of Geosciurus inauris. Lineage (NCBI taxonomy): Eukaryota > Metazoa > Chordata > Mammalia > Rodentia > Sciuridae > Geosciurus > Geosciurus inauris. The sequence goes on along the minus strand of PVHX01017190.1, from coordinate 40,517 downwards.
ACCCGACACCCCCAGCAAGGTCAGCTCAGGAACTATTGGGCTTCAGTGACACGTCTCACCTGCCTCAGGATGACTAAGGCCTAGTTAAAACCTCGTGGTTGGCTAATCATTAATGAAGATTTTTGACAAACAAAGCAGAGCAAGCCAAGAATTAGGGGTGGCTAAAAATTAGCTCAGGAAAGGTCATATTTCTTGCAAATGCAGGACTCGGTGCTGCTTGGGATTGTGGGTATTTGTGTGGAATAGAGTGGCATGGGAACTTCATTCTGTTGGGGAGGTCAGTGTGTCTCTGGAGATTCTAGTTAGGACTTTCCTGCACCCTCAGTTATCTGGACAACCATAGGCCTTCATTACCTTTATGAGAAACCTGCACTCCTGTACCTTGGTGGGTTTAACCCAGGGACAGTGGGGAGGCATAGCAGACATGCGTAGCTGCTATAGAGCCTGGAGAAGAAAGGGTGGAGAGCCCCAGATGCTAGAATCCAGATCTGCAGAAGGAAATGTTGGGTAGCCTTAAGGGCCTTGGCTCAGATGCCCATGCTCGAGATAACCCCTCAGCACAGATAAATGCAGCCTCCACCCATTTCTGAAAGAAACTAAGTCCTAAGGAGGGGTGAATGCCTTAGGGTGCTTCTCACTTGATTATGGCTCCCAACTTCCTTCTCATGGAGATGAGATCTCTTCCTTACCTAGTGAATGCAGAGCCACCAACCACGCTTAAGGTTGAACAAGAGGAAGTTGAGCCTTTCCACTCCCTTTCTCCTCCCCTGAAGCAGCCACACTGAACTACTTGTTTTCAGGGGCTGGAGTGCTTGGCTCTGCCCTGGGCCCAGGGGTGTTCTGTTTCCTCTTCTCCCTGCTCATCTGCCTGAGGTTCTGCTCATCCTGTAGATCACTGCACAGATGCCATTTCTTCCCCAAGCTTTCTTGACCTCCTACTCAAGCCTGGGTGGGTGCCCCCTCCCATAAAATAGTGTCTGGAAGTTTCTGGAGGGCCTAAGAGTTCCTGGAAGGCAGAGAGAGTAGATTTCACTGACTATTGGTTTTCTTCTGTGCTAGCATATTGTTGACATTCAACAAATGTGTATTGAATAACTGGCTAAATAAAAGTAAAAAGGCTTAATGTGGTTCTGTGGTAGAACACTTGCCTAGCATGTACGAGAGGTCCTGGGTTGAATCCCCAGCACTGGGAGGAAAAAAGGAGGAGGGACTTAAAAGTAAAGGCTTAGCCTGGTGCGGTGGTGCACGCCTGTAATCCCAGCACTTTGGGAGGCTGAGACTAGAGAATCGTGAGTTCAAAGCCAGCCTCAGCAACAGCGAGGTACTAAGCAACTCAGTGAGACCCTGTCTCTAAATAAAACACAAAATAGGGCTAGGGGTGTGGCTCAGTGGTCGAGTAACCCTGAGTTTAATCCCTGGTATCAAGAAAAAAAAAAAAGAAAGAAAGAAAAGTCTTGATGGATCAATACAGAAGAGTGCATTTATACTACAGTTCAAAAGGAAAAGCAATATGACTCAGCCTTTGAGAAAAGTGCCCATAGAGGCTGGGGATGTAGCTCAGTGGCCAAGTGCTTGTCTAGCAAAATATAGTCCTGGGTTTGATCCCCACAACACACACACACACACACACACACAGGGCTATACTATATCTGGCTTTTAAAAATATCACCCCAAGTCCTGGGGAATGAACCCAGAGCCTCACACATGCTAGGCAAGCACCCTGTCACTACATTCCCAGCCTTGAACTTGTGATCCTCCCGCCTCAGCCTCCTTCCCAATTAGCTGGGATTACAGGCATTACAACACTGCACTCAGCACATGGCAGGCTTCTTCTTCTTCTTTTTTTTTTTAAATATTTTTTTAGTTGTAGATGGACACAAATATCTTTATTTTATTTATTTATTTTTATGTGGTGCTGAGGATCGAACCCAGTGCCTCACACATGGAAGGCAAGCGCTCTACCACTGAGCCACAATCCCAGCCCCCATGGCAGGCTTCTTAAGATTCGTGAACTCATTTCATTTCCACAATAAACTTTTGAGGTCAGGATTATTATCTGTAAGCAAGTAAGAAATCAGATGTAAGGCGTCTTTTCCAAGGTTGCATGACTGGTAAGCAGCTGGGTATCCCCAAAGGGTATCCCTCCGGGTATGCTGATGGGAATCCAGCCTGCTGCAGCAGGTTCTGGTGCTTGATCACAGAAGAATCTGGGTAGTCACGTTTCCTAGGTTTATTGGCATGGGGAATTAGAAATCAGAGCAATACTGGGTATCTAGAAAGGGAAGATAAATGAAGGAAAAGAGGAGGAAGGACTGTAATAGTCTGCAACTTAGATCTTAGAACAAGCTAAACTTTCTGTGGATAGTGCCTGGGTCTTATTCTATATTTAAACCTAACTATGACCTTGAGGATGAGTGACGGGGAATGTGTCAAGAAAGAGGTAGAACAGGTGAGCACATACATCTGTGTCATCCTGCTCAGTAATTACTTATTTTGTGATTTTTAGTACTGAGCTCAGGGGCTATTACTGAGCTACACCCTAGCCCTTTAGTTTTACTTTTTATTTGGAGACTGGGTTTTGCTAAGTAACTGAGGCTGGCCTCAAACTTGCCTCAGCCTTCCTAATTGCTGGGATTACAGGCAATGTACCACTGTGACTCATGTTGGTTAATTCTTTAAAAAGCTGAAGATGTCATTTTTTTTAGGGTCATGGTGTGTCAAAGTGTCATTTCATGGAAACAGCCATGCCAAAATGTCACACTTCCTGTGATTAAAAAAACAACAACACACAAAAACCCCAAATCTGATATAAAGGCTGAGTGACCTGAATATTTTGTAATAAAGATAATATTGCACAATAACTGAAATAATACACAAGGAAAAAATCAGACTACATTAATTACTCTTTCAACTAAATAAGTGCTCATGTTTTGTCATGATATTTTTTGGAATAATAGTAAAATAAAATAAAATAAAATAAAAGGAGCACCTATTCTAGGGAAGAATCAGAGGGAGTAGGTGCGGGCTGGGTGTGTGGCCCTGTGGCAGAGTGTGTGCTTGGCATGTGTGAGGCCCTGTGTTCCAGCTCTAGCACCAACCAACTAATCGTGAGTATAGCTCATTTCCTATGGTGTTGGTAAGCCTCCCCCATAACCCCAGCCAATAGGCAGAATTCCCTAAATCTACCAATGTGCACACTTTTACCAGCCCAGTTGTGCTGCTCTCCCTTTCAGGCTGAGTAGGCATTTCCAGCCATTGACCTTCCATTCCCACCCTGCAAGCTGCAGGTAAGAACACACTAAGAGCCAACAGAAAAGAAACTGCTTTTGGAGAAAAGCTTGTTTTTCTTTTCTTTTCCTGGAAGAATAGGTTTATCCATTTCCAGGGTCAATATGCTGTTTGAGAATCTAGGGCTTGGACACTGAGTGTAGATTTGAGTCCTGGTTGTTACCAGCTATGGGACCTCGATCAGTCACCTTCTGCCCCAACTGCTCTGTTATTTATTGTGTGGTACACTTGAGGTGAGGGAAGCCATAGCCCAGTGAACCCCGCACTCATAACATTTATCCTCACCTGACATACCACTGAGCTCTGTCTGCTGTGTTCTAGAACGTCAGCCCCAGGAGCATAAGAGGATCAAAGCTGCAGCTCTAAGAACAAAGCCCACCCCTTCTGAGAGGTATGCTACCTATTTTGTATAATTGTTAACTCCTGTCCTAACACGATCAATCTAACTCTGCGACTCTTCACAGGCATCTGTACTTTTCCCTGAGAACAAGAAGGAATCAGGTGGTCATGTTGCCCTTAAAAACATTGCTAGCCAGCCATGGTGGCACATGTCTGTACTATAATCCCAGCAGCTTGGGAGGCTGAGGCAGGAGGATGGCAAGTTCAAAGCCAGCCTCAGCACTTTGGTGAGGCCCTAAGCAACTCAGCAAGACTCTGTCTTAAAACAAAATATAAAAAAGGGCTGGGATGTTGTTCAGTGGTAAAGCATCTCTGGGTTCAATCCCTAGTACCAAAAAAAAAAAAAAAAAAAGTCGCTAATGATCTGTCTTCTTGGGAAGTTCCCAGGCCTGTTCTGCCTCTCAATAGGCCTTTATACTTTTAAGAGGAAGCAGGAAATTAGGATTCCAGGGAATGTGGGTTGGGAGGCCATGACCCATGTTCAAAGTTAAGGCAGCAGCCCCTGCCCTGCTGGGGTTTGAGCCTCCTCCTGCATGCCAAGGGCTCTACCACTGAGCTATTTGCCCAGCCCCCAGGAAGGTAAAATTCTTGATCTTAATCACATGCAAAGCCAAGTGGAACAAGTTTGAAAAGTGCAGTAATTCCCTTGACAACTTGCCACTCTCTGTCCAATCCCTTGCTTGACTTTGCTAATAGACACTGTGCGAAGCTCGCGATGGTCTCTAGAGAAAAGGGAAGGAAGCATCCTATTAACCTCACTGTGCACTGTGAAAAGGGAAAATAAGAAAGCCTTGGTTTCAGATGCAGTGACCATTGAGGTCACCTCAGCACTTTTGTGAGATCACCAAACAGCTCAATGTCACATCAGCTGCCTCCATAGAGAGTTCTGATTGCAAAGCTCTTGGGTGCCTAACCAGACTTCAGCAGAGAGATGTAACGGGCTTTGCCACATCTGTTGCAATCCAAACGCTTAGTAGGATTTGAGTGCTCCACCTTCTCAGCCAAAGTTTGAGGATACTGATAATTCACAATTGAACTCATCTTCTGTACTAATTCCAAGCCAAAGACATGACAATAACTTGCCCGTTTCTCCAAATGAAAACACGAAATTAGTGAAATCACTTCTATCAAGATTTTCTTAATTTTGTTGAGGAAAAAAAAAATCAACATTTAAAAAAAATCCACAATTTAAGATAAAGCCTTGAAATTGCTTTAAAGAAAGCTTTATTTACTACATACATCCTAAGAATGTACTGTAAATGGAGCAAGATCTAAAAAGCTTTTCAAATACAATGCAGCTAAAGGTAACAACTAAACTACTAGCATGTGAAACAGAACTCTACAACTTTTTTTTAAAAACATTTATATAGTTTGTTCTTAACCCTAAAAAATAAAAAGTTCACATTTCAAGTTATAAACTTACCTCAGTAGTGTACATGAAATGGTTTTGAAACAACAGAAACAGGTAAGACCACAAACAGATAGGAGGCTCACTGATACTTAACTGGCTGTCACCAACATTCGTTTTTAAGGTAGTTTGGTAGTTGCCATGTTAAGATATCGTTTAAAAGAAGTTTTTTTTTTTTTCTCTTTTTTGCAAATAATTTACAGGCACATGTAAAATACAGTAAGAATACTGGGTCAGAGTTTCATCCAGTGACCCATTGTGACAATCCTTCACTGGAAGGAGAGTACTTCTTTCACACAGTCAAGGGATGAGGATCTGATCCAAATTGCATTTTGCTGGATTAGTCATTCCAACAGCTTTGAGTTTGGATACAGCTTGCTGGGTACATCATCAGGCACATTGCACAATCACTTTATGTCATTTAAGAACGATGGAAAGAATGTCAGGAATGTTTAAAGGCCTTAGCAGGCACTCAATAATTTTATAGAATAGTTAAATAAATATTCCTTATATATATAAAAACTCATCCCATCGAGATGGGGGGGAGGCATTTGGGAGTCTCTTAATTAAAAAAAAAACAACTAAAAGTATTTGCTAAGGGCATGATCCTATTATTAATTCTTATTTTCTCACAAATAAGAATTCAGCCATCAGCAAAAATACAGTGAATGGAATGATTTGATGGATCTCTAACATGACATAAAAACACAACTGTGTATCTGCTACCTTATTGCACACCGCACTTCCTTGATAGAGCCTTTTCAAAATTCCAAGTTGATGTATTTCATAAAAGAGATGACAATCTTAACATTTTACTGTATTTTACATTCACTTTGCTAAACAACAGCCTTTCAACAGGCACAAAACACTGCAACAATATATTTACTTCCTAATAAAGCAAACCTTTTTAATAACATTGAAATAAAATGGTTTCACTTTGCATTAAACTCTATACCATGAACTTTGGCAACATAAAAAGACTAAAAAGCAAGCATTAGAAGATATTTACAAACTTTTTTTTTTTTAACTCCTTCGGATCTCTCCTCCCGGATGTGTGTGCCCCAATTCAGTTCATCTACCAAGTGCACAGCTAAGGAGGAAAGCCCTGTTCAATAAGCATAATATTCCCAACACCGTTGGTGACCACAGCATTTTGCATGAAACATGATAAGGCAACTAGAAACTCAACTTTGTGCTAACAAGAATCTTTAGGATCTTGTCCACAGCAACATACATTCTTTGTCTCTAAAAACTCATACTTCAAAAATGAATAAAATAAAAACATCAGGAAGGGAATTAAAGTTTTATACTGGATAAATAGCTATGCAAAGATGTCTTATGCAAACATATTTAAACCTTGTGCTTACACGTACTCTGCTATTGAAAATAGCACATATAGAAGATAATACCACCCCAGCCCCAAACAAAACACAAAATACAACAAAACAAAGAATCCCATTAAAAACCCATTGAGAAGTACAAACGCCACCAGTTGTTTTTTCTATATAGAGTTCTTCATGTGTCCTAGACTTGCGAAACTGAAGTTGGACTAGGGATGGGGGTGGGGGTGATCCGGGGTGGGAGGGGCATGTTTAACAATTAAAGGCACACAAAAAACCAACCCAAGGGAATGGTGACAGGTAGAGCTTTCCAGTGTTTGGACTCAGAGTGTGACGAGTCTTTTCCATGTTCGCCTGAGGAGAGATTGAGTGTTCGATTTCTTTTAAAAAATAGAAGCATCATGGTAACACATGGTAACCCCGTCACCTCTTAATGCCAGCGGAAATACAGCAGAGGTTTTACTCATGTTAAAATTGCACTTTCCAGTATCACCTTTAAAATTATGTTTTGTGTAGTATTTTAAAGCACTATTGTTTGTATCTTTAAATATTGAATATATTTTTCTAAAACAGTTCTCCAGCTGCTCAAGTGTGCTTTTTAAACAGCCAGCTGATATATTATTGAAGGTACCACAAAATAGAAATCTCTGGAGTGCAGAAGTTAAGAAAATAACCTTCATACTGAAAATATATCCTTAAAAAAACAAAACAAAACAAAACCTCTATACAAATGTCACTCAGCATACAAGTTTTTAAAAGATGGTATTAAGGCACGGACCACTGCAAGTCTCTGAGAAATGTATGAACACAGGGCTGCTAAGTTGAGAACAGTCTTAAAAAACCAGTGAAAACTTCATGTATATAAAATATTTCAGCGTGATATTTGATATTCTTCACTTTCAGATTTCACATGTGCGCTAATCCAACATGTTCTTTCTTCATAAATAGTACAGCATTCAGTGGTGTTTGTGGCTTGTCTTTGCTCCTGTCACCAGCCTCAGTATGTCTGGTAGACATCGTGAATGGGGACCTGAATAGTAGCAGCCGGGAAGGCCTGAGGTATGTAGCCCGCAGCGTACCCTCCGTACATGGCAGCGGCGGCGGCTGCGTTCTTCTGTAGTGTGGCAATGGTGGCCGTGGCCGGAGCAGCAAATGGAACGTAACTGGCCCCATAGATGCTGGCAGTGGGAATTCTCTGAACGTTTGGAGCCACAGTGTACACTGGGGTTATTGGGCGGCCCTGAGGAGAGACAAGAAGAACCCTTCCTGAATGTGCTTATGTGTCCCCTGTTCATTCAAATCACAATAGTTCACAGATCAGGATGAATCACCATCACCTGTTCGTTCTATGAGCATCTTCTCCCAGGGACCAGAAGAAGCCACAAAGATGGAGGAAGGCAAGGGTTTCCATTCTCAGGACAGGGAGCCAGGTGGGTAAGCAAGCCACAATTATTGTAAGAATTAGGGTAAGAGCCATTAAAGAGGTAGGGGGAGTGGCACCCTTAAGCACCTCATTCATCCAATTTCCAGGATGCCATGCTGGTGAAAGTGAGAGGAGGCAGGCTGAGGGGGAGTTAGAATACTTGGGAATCTTCTACCCATCATTCCACTCAGTCCATGCCCCAGAGCGAGCTGGAGAGAGAGTTGGAAAATCTTCCTCCCAAACAGTAATTAAAAGTAAGTATTTTCAGGCTGGGGATATAGCTCAGTTGGAAGAGTGCTTGCCTCGCATGCACAAGGTCCTGGGTTTAATCCCCAGCACCACAAAAAAAAAAGGTATTTTCCCTGAAATGTGTCTCCTATATACCTGCCAGCTGTCTTCACTCATATTTAATTGTGGGGACACAGAAAGCAGACTTTTCCAACTTAGTGGGACTGGTCTTCACAGGAGCAGCTTTGTAAGCTATGACCTTAAAATTTTGTGACTAGGTAGTTTCCAGCCAACGTTGACAGATGGCTCCTATCATCTCCCACCTGAGATATGACAGCACTATGTGTACCACTCCACGTGGAGGGTTTACAGCTAACCAGGAACGTTGGAGAAAGCATCTCAGAAATGGGGATGCTTAATCTGTGTTTGAAGGACACAGAGCAGTTTCTAAAGGAGGAGGAATGAGGAAGCTCAAGCTGCCTCAATGTGGATGGCTCTGCACAAGTCCCTGCTCCTTCTGTTGACCTCAAGGTGTGAGACGCCATGTTTTCAGAACAAACAGGAGTAGGAGGTTCTGTGAGGTGTTTTCCAAAGAGTTAGTTGGTTGTGGAGCTAGTTCTGAGAGCGTCTTGGGATGGGAGTGGGGGATTGGGGTATCTGATGTTCCACAGAATACCCTGAGAACTCAGGCTTGTCTGGTCTCCTTACACCTCACTACATCTAAATGGAAAATTAGATTTTAAAAGTTAGTTCTTACTGGATTCTTATAAAAGAATAAGTTATTTCTCTTACAAAATCCATGAATCAGACTGATAAGATTATGTTCAGAAGAAGAAATACAGTTGATTAACAAATATATGAAGAAATGTTCAACATCTCTAGTAATTAGAGAAATGCAAATCAAAACTACACTCCAGTCACAATGGCAATTATCAAGAATACAAGCAGCCGGGCGTGGTGGTGCACGCCTGTAATCCCAGCACTTTGGGAGGCTGAGACAGAAGAATCACAAGTTCCAAGCCAGCTTCAGCAATGGCAAGGTGCTAAGCAACTCAGTGAGACCCTGTCTCTACATAAAACACAAAATAGGGCTGGGGATGTGGCTCAGTGATCGAGTGCCCCTGAGTTCAATCCCCTGTACCAAAAAAAAAAAAAAAAAAGAATACAAGCAACAATAGATGTTGGTGAGGATGTGGGGGAAAAGGCACACTCATACATTGCTGGTAGGACTGCAAATTGGTGCAACCACTAAGGAAAGCAGTATGGAGATTCCTCAGAAAACTTGCAACGTAACCACCATTTGAATTTCTAACTTAAAACACTTTTTTCAACTGTCATCAAATAACATATCATTGTAACAATTAACAATAACTGGGTGATTACCATCTGCCAGGCACCATTCTAAGTTCCTTGTATGAGTGACATTACTGAATCATTACAAGCACCAGTGAAGGTGGGTACTTGATTACACGGAGAGTCACAGATGTGTTAAGTGAGCTGTACATAGTGACATGGCTTTTAAGCAATGAAATGTAGGACTCAATATAATTTGGTCTCCTACAAAACTATGCAATGCACAGTGAGAGTCTCATTAGTTTCCCCTTACAACCAAGACAGTGTTGAAACTGGAAGACTGGGTTACACAAGCAACCTTTTTTAAAATGTTTGAATATAGGTTTTAATAACAAATACACTAAGGAAGGAGACGGCAGGGAAGGAAGGACATCTCTCAGATGTGCCTCAGTTCCCCTAACACTAAGTTATGCACAGGTATACAAATGACTCACCACTCAGGGTGGGTGAATGACAGAATCAAACCAGTGGAGCCATCAGTTCTGAGTGTCCTGGTGCTTACTCAACCTGGACTGATGACCTAACTGGTTATAAACTAAGTTAAAAAAAAAAAACTTCTACCATTGTGTTTCCAATATTCTGCCAGGGACAAGCACTTACTGATAGATGAGTAGAGGGAGTCTGTTGTAAGCTATCTGGCCTCCTTATGCCTCACTATATCTAAATGGAACATAAAGATCCCAAGAACAAAATAGGTAAAAACCATTAACTCTGTGTGCGCTATGATGGGTACCTATCAGGTACCCAGTACTGTGCAGTCACTTACAACAATGAGGCTGGCTCATGACTCAACTACCTGGCAATACCCACTGGCCAGCTACCACCCACTGTGCTCCAATTTCCCAGTAAATGTACTCAATCTTTGTTGTTGCTATTGGTTGGGGTGTCGCAAGGAAGGACTGACTGAGGGAGCCAGTGAGGAGTGCTTCGGTCTTGGCTTCCAGGTGGCAGATCATGCGTGGATATCTAAATTTCTACACACAAACATTCCCTGAACTTTATGGAACACCTACTATGTGCTGGGCACCCAAACTCAAGACACGATCCTGCCCACTTTCACCTCAACAGACTAGCATCCCGTCAGAGCTTCTGGCTTTCTGCTTTAGTGGTGCAAACCAGTGTAAAGGTGGCTGTAATTCTTTTTTTTTTTTTAATATTTTTTAGTTGTAAATGGATACTATTTATTTATTTACTTATTTTTATGTGGTGCTGAGGATCGAACCTGGTACCTCATGGGTGCTAGGCAAGCTCTCTACCACTGAGCTATGACCCCAGCTCCAATGTGGCTGTAATTCTTTCTGCCCACCAAATGATTGAAGGTGAGAGTAAGTAAAATCTGAGTATGGTGGCAAGGACCATTTTCAGTGACCCCTGTGTATGTAACCATATCCAGATGATTTTTGTGAGAAGGTGCAGGATGGCAGAACCACAGGTAGAATGGGGTTTTGTTGTTTGTTTGTTTGTTTTGCCAAAAGATGTTTTCCTTCAGGCCCTCAGGTTGTGGTTCTATTTCAGGCCTGAAACAAAATGCCCCTGTAACCTGGTTGTTTTGGAAAACCTTGCCATCTATGGAAACAGGCCTAGGTGGGCATCCTGGCAGGGGATTATCTCTAGAGAGGGGCCAGCACCCAAGGCATGACCAGCAGGAGGAGGGAAAGGTCCGCAGTGCTTGTCAGCAGTGACCAGGGCCCTGAAGGGCTCTTGCTGTCTGTCTACCCTTTCTGATAAAATCATCTCTGTACCCACAGAGTGGGGCTGACAATTCCTCCTTAAGGCTGTGGGAAATATCAAGGCTCAAACTCTCCTCCGCCAACCTGAAATCAAGAGCAGGTGCTAGGGGCTGAGGCTGTGGCTCAGTGGTAGAGCGCTTGCCTTGCATGCGTGAGGCACTGGGTTCGATCCTCAGCACCACATAAAAATAAATAAATAAAGATATTTTTTTAAAAAAAGGAGTAAAGATTTATTTAAAAAAAAAAAAAAAAAAAAAAGAGCAGGTGCTACACCCCCTGGTCTCTTTTCTCACTCCCCGTGATGTCTCTTTCATCAACAGTTTTTTTCTGTAACATGAGGAGAGAGCATAGATCTGATCTGCTCACCCCAATGTGGCCCCTTGCCAGCCATGTGGCTCTAGGTGATTCAGTCACCTCCCCAGCTTTGATTTTCTTATCTGTGAAGGGAGAATAGATGGGAAGCCTCTTGCGGAGTGCCAGTGATGTACAACTGCATTAATTAATACAGCTTCATCAAAGAGAAGGGACAGAGAAAAATGCAAGAGTGGCAGAGGGAGGAAAACACCCACTGAACACCTTTAAAAACGGCTTCTAATGCAACGGAGGAAATTGAAACCGTAGATTAAATGAGACTGGGGCTGATCCTCCTGCCATCCCAGATTTTTTGTGAGCGCTGAGGCTTGTAAATTATATTATTAACAGTTTTATATCCAAATCCCCATCTTCCTCACCCACTTTATTGCATGTAATTTGTTCTGTTCTCATTCCCTCTGCTTTGCCAAGAATCCTTTCATATCAGTATTCGCAATGTGCCTTTGTCACAAGTAACTTTTTTTTTTGGTACTGGAGATTGAACCTAGGGCCACTTGACCACTGAGCCACATCCCCAGCCCTATTTTGTGTTTTATGTAGAGACAGGGTCTCACTGAGTGTCTTAGCACCTCACCATTGCTGAGGCTGGCTTTGAACTCACGATTCTTCTGTCTCAGCCTCCCTAAGTGCTGGGATTACAGGCTTGTGCCACCACGCCTGGCTATGTATGAGATCTGTGAAAAGTGACATGTTTAGAGGTGACGGAGGTGGGTGGAAAGGTGGCAAGTGGTGAGGGGAAGAGACTGCAGTTTCCCTCCTGAGAGGAATGGTCATCTATGCTAAACCTAATCTGTTGTCAAGAATTAAAACTCTTTGAGAAAGCAATTGGAAAAAGCCTGTCTGTACTGGCAAACATTTCTTCACTGCTTGCAAAGGTTATATGAACTTATGGATATAAAATGGCTAAATTGGATCCTTGGCACCTGTAAGGCAGGGGGCGGGGGGATGGAAGGTGTTCCACAGGTAGTTCTGGAAGCCATACTGGAAGATTAGCTTCCAGTGTGGCTCAGAAAGGGTTCTTTACAACAATCAGTGGTGCTTAAAAACGCTCCTTCTTTCAGGCATGGTGGCATATGCCTGGAATCCCAGTGACTCTGGAGGCTGAGGCAGGAGGACTGCAAGTTCAAGGCCAGGCTCAGTAATTTAGCAAGACCCTAAGTAACTTAGTGGTTTAGCAGGACCCTGTCTCAAAAAATAAAAAGGGCTGGGGATATGGCTCAGTGGTGAAGTACCTCTGGGTTCAATCCCCAGCACCAACACCACCACCAACAGAACTTCTTTCTCTGCCAAGATTCAGCAGGAAGTTCACAAGAAGCAGAGAGCTGAACTTGTTAGAGAACCCAGGTTAAAGGACAAGGACAGAGTATTCAGATTTTAAAGAGTGCAAAGGCACTGCAGGTTAAACAGTCAGTAGCTCCGGGCATTCTGCACCAAGTATAGGAGGAGGAACAAATGTCCACAGCAATCAACTGACAACAGTTGTACTTTGACTACATGAGTTTCTTGACAGAGAAGAATTAGAAATTATTACTCAATGCAGTTGGCTAGAAGGAATAACTTCTGTTTTTTTTTTTTGGAACCAGGGATTGAACTCAGGGGTACTCAACCAGAGCCACATCCCCAGCCTTATTTTGTGTTTTATTTTAAAGACAGGGTCTCACTACATTACGCTAAGTGAAGTAAGCCAATCCTAAAAAACCAAATGCCGAATGTTCTCTCTGATTAGTGGATGTTGATACATAAGGGGGGTGGGAATGGGGAACATGGGAGAAATGGAGGAACTCTGGATGGGGCAGGGGGGAGGACAGGGAGGGAAAAGGGAAGAGATGTAGTAAAGATGGTTGAATGAGATGGTCATCACTACCCTAGGTGCACGTATGAAGACACAAATGGTGTGACTCTATCTGGTCTGCAACCAGAGAAATGGAAACATTGAGTTCTATATATGTACTATGACTTGAAATGCATTTAAATTAATTAATTTAAAAAAAAAAAAAGGGTCTCACTGAGTTGCTTAGTGCCTCGCCACTGCTATGGCTGGCTTTGAAATCGTGATTCTTCTGTTTCAGCTTCCCAAAGTGCTGGGGTTACAGGCATGCGCCACCGTGCCTGGCTAAAAGGAATAACTTTTAGGGGCTGGGGTTATGGCTCAGTGGTAGCGTGCTCGCCTAGCACACATGAGGCACTGGGTTCGATCCTCAGCACCACATAAAAAAAAAATAAAGACATTCTGTCCACCTACAACTAAAAAATAAATATTAAAAAAAAAAAGGAATAACTTCTAATGTTCTATAGCACAGTAGGGTAACTATGTCGATGACAGTTAATTGTGTATCTCAAAAGATTTAGTAGAAAGGATTCTGAATGCTCCCAACACAAAGAAATGGCAAATATTTGAGGTGATAGATATACCAGTTACCCTGATCTGATCATTAGACAATTATGATGTATCATAATGTGATATTTTTACTTATCAATTACAAGTAAATGTAGGTGTTAAAACAAAAAAAATTACCATAATTGCAGTAAGTATTACTTTTAAGTTATTATGGATACTTAACAATCATTCCTCAAGTAATAGCTAATTGTCATGGTACAGTGTGAGTCACTTATGATCTATTTTCTTTCTTTTTAAAAGAGATCCCGAGCTAAAGAATTCTTAATGACACACTGACAAACTCCAATTGGTTTAACCCTTTCTGAATAATGCAGTCAAGAATGGGTTCTGAGGGCTGGGAATATAGCTCAGTTGGTACAGTGCTTGCCTAGGATGCACAAGGCCAGGCACCAGGATGTTCAATCCTCAAGCACCAAGAAAAAAAAAAAAAAGAATGGGTTCTGAGTAGGCAAAAGTAGGTAAAGAACATCCTACTGGGGTGGCTATTATTTCAGAACCACTGAGGTGCTTATACAAAATGATCAATTCTAGAACCCCCGTCAAGTCCAACTGAAATGGCTTTGAGTCTAGGAATCAGTCTCTCAACACATGGCTTGGATAGTTCTTGTTCAATCAGACCCTGGGCGTGGGTATTGTGGGTATTTCTCATTGGTAGAAAGGTGTTCATGATTCACTGCCTCACAGAGAACAGCTCTAACAAGACTTCTCAGGTGAACTGATGTACTCCCTCTGTGCTGTGCACTGAAGATATGAAGAAGCCTAAGACAGAATATACTGGGAGCTACATGCCAAGAAACACTGCAGCAGGGACAAGTACAGGAGAGGGACTTCTCTAGGATAGGTGAGGAGAGGCTCTGCAGGAGAGACACGACAAAGAAACCGGAGGTAGGAGAACACTATGAGCAAAGGAGGGGAAGGAGGCCCAAATGGTAAGAGAGTTTTGGGAAAAGACAGGGGAATAGTGAGAGCTGTGGCCAGAGAAGAGGGGTGAGAGCACATTTTTGAAAAGTTTTATATATATTATCTACACAGAAATTCTTGTGCTTTTTACATATGTGCATGCACACATAAACCCATAATATGTATTTTATATATACAGGGTAAACATTAAAAAAAAAAAAAAATCTTCCTTGAAGCCAGGTGTGGTGATGCATGCCTGTAATCCCAGCACTTTGGGAGGCTAAGACAGGAAGATCACGAGTTCAAAGCCAGCCTCAGCAACGGCGAGGCGCTAAGCAACTCAGTGAGATCCTGTCTCTAAATAAGACACAAAATAGGGCTGGGGATGTGGCTCAGTGGGTGAGTACCTCTGAGTTCAATCCTTAGTACCAAAAAAAAAAAAAAATCTCAATGCTGAATGCACCCACACAGCGAGGGAGGATCCACGATGACCCAAGTGAGAACTCTACCTGGAAAGGTGGCGGCGTTGATACAGCAGGAATGACGGCGGCGGCGGCGGCGGCAGCGGCAGCAGCAGCACTGGCTGGGTCTGGCTGCACAGCAATGGGGCTGATCATGTGCTCCATTGTGTGGATTTTGCCATCTTCAATCATCTTAGGGGCCGGGGCTGCCTGAAACATGGAATACTGGGCCCCGATGGCAGGGATGGCCACTGCAAGAGAAGAAAGGAAAACAGGTCTGTCACTTTCAATCACCGAGGAGGGTCTCTCATGTGCTCAATGGTATTTTTGAAAAACCAGGTGAGCAGTCAGGGCACCTCTCCAGACTGAAGCCATATAACAAGGTGCTGCCCAGCAGGAAGGGAAGAGAGGCAGCAGGGAACTTGTTCTGCTTGTCTTAGAACCACACGGGCATGGCGTCTCCCAGTGAACCATCTTGGAAGGGAAGTCTAGAGCTAGGTGTCTGCACCAACATTTTATATTACTCTACAGAAAGATCCCTCTGAACCTTACTCTTGATGTCCCATCAAGCAAGAAAGGGCCTGCGACCCTGAGCAAATGGGTTCAGGATAAAAAGTGAAATCAGAGGCCAGAGACCCATCGAGCATGAGCGGGGGTCTGCATGTTCATTCTTCCGTCACCAGACCCAGGGCTTTTTTCACTTTCACCACTTTTTCAGCAGCACGTGCTGGTGAGGTTTCATTCTGACACTTCAGAGATCTATGCACATTCTCCCCACCCTGTATTTCTGATTTCAATGTTGCAGATCAAGGGTGGAGGAGTCTAATAAAAGATGTAAAATTCTAATTTTCTAGCAGTAAAGCAGGAGAGTGACTGATCTTTCAGTGGGACCTGCCAATTCAAATATTCTCTGAGCAACATCCAAAGGAGTGATTTCAAGCAGAGATTCAAACAGATAGTAGTGATTGTCAGTGTACAATAAGGAAAGTTCCAAAGGAAAAGATATTAATCCCAATGTTGGGGGGAGTTTGTGCATATGTATGCTGTGTGTGTTGAAAGGACACATAAGAATATGAAAATGGATACACAAAGAACTCTTTCATTTATGTTTCTTCTCCAACTGTAGGTAGGTCCATTTATTCTAATAAAGATTAACTTGATCAAAAGTAAAGAGACAGATGACCATAAGCTAAACAATGGTACAGTCATTCAATAAAGTATCTCTAAAACCTTAACCGAATATTTTACCTGCCTCTCCAATTATAACTTCCACTCATCTTTGCCCAGACACCACTGCCCTTGTGTTTCTCCTAGTTCAGATTTTCTGGCTGATCAGAAATACAGGCCAAGGGGATGGGGCCCAGAAGGTTATGAGTTTAAGCCACTTGGGATTATACTCAGTAAGCTCTGCATGGTTCTGGCCACCAGCCTGCAGGAATCTACCTCAGGTGACAGGATTTTACATGGCTAAAAAGACTGTTTAACAGTTTTTTTTTCTAATTAAACCTGAAGCTACTGTAACTTTCCAAGAGGAGAAGACCTTTCCCAATAAGTAGAACCCCTTTATCCAGATTTTTTTGAGTTACAGAGAGCTAAGGGGATCAGTTTTACATTGCTCATGGTGCCAAGGGTATTTATAAGGAAATCTAGTGGGCCAGGAGTCACTTAACTGCAGAGATGGTGGGACTGTTTCACAGGCAAAAAAAGAAAAAAAAAATCATTACTTTCCTTCAAATGGAGACTCTATTAGGAACATACTTTTTAGCCTTGTGAGGCCAGTGTCAACCTATGTCTCAAATAGAGATTCCTAGACTCTATTTTATCTAGGGGAAGAAATGGAAAATCAGAGTAGCTGGGCTGGGATTGTAGCTCAGCGGTAGAGCGCTTGCCTCGCATGCATGAGGCCCTGAGTTTGATCCTCAGCACCACATACAAAGCAATAAAATAAAGACATTGTGTCCATCAGCACCTAAAAAAAAATATTTAAAAAAAAAAGAAAAAGAAAATCAGAGTAGCTGAGCTTCAACTGCTCTTCAGCCTACCCTCAGTGAGGCCAGGAAGAGGTCTGCAGCAATATTGCTCCAGTTATCCAACAACTCAAGTTTCCATGTGTTTAGATGCTTGTGCGGTACGTGCTGAGAGGACTCACCAAATAAAGTTTAAGTTTCTTGCAGGTTAGGATCAGAAGCCCTGCCTCACATTAGGTGACCAAGGGTAGTAACAATGTTGGCAAACAGGTTTGTGGGGCCTGGAGGTAAAAGCACAGCGCAAGGTCCCTGGCTGGATTGACGTGAGCATACCTACTCTAAATCTACTGATCCAGCAGGAAGAGGAAATGAGTGCTGGTAATTAGAATACAGGGAATTAGCTATCACAAGAACCCTGACGGCTGCCTTGCCCCCAAGTGTTCATGTTTGCTCAGATCATAACAGGGACAAATGGTGCTACTTGCTCTTGAAGGGAAATTTCTACCCTTTAATGCCCAGAGCTGAAAATGAGCTTCTGATGATTGGGGTAGAGCTGGAGACATAGCTCAGTGGTAGGGCCTTTGCCTACATAGATGAGGCCCTGGGTTGTTCTATCCCCAGTACTGAAAACAAACAAATAAACAAACAAAAAACCATCTGATGGTCAGGAGAGAAATAGGCTTGAGAAAGAAAAAGACAGGTTTTGGCTGTTGGAAGATACTAAACTGCTGAAGTTGGCTTTGAACTCACGATCCTTCTGCTTCAGCTGGGATTACAGGCATGCACCTCTGCAGCCAGCTAACTCTGCCTTCTTGGCCACAGATTGATAAAAAGCCCAATAATTGGTGATACCCACTAGAAAAAGTTCCTACTCAACAGTTTGACTTGAACATGGTTGGAGCTAGACCTGGAGCTAGGCCATCCCATACGTTCCAGATAAGAAGGTCCAGAAGGCCATCTTCTTTTTGCCCAGTCTCTGGCTGCCATGGTAAGATGAATCCAGCTACAGCTAAATAGAAGAGCCCAGAAGGCTTGGGCTCACTTCAAAGAGAGGGCTAGGGTTCAGGCAGAATGGATGCACTCTTGCTCTGCTTTATACTGACCTGTCCCAGGTTTAATGGCAACTGGATTGACGGCAGAGATTTCCAAATTCGGCACAAGTTCATATCCTTTTTCTTGCTGCTTTCCTTTCCCTTCATGATACCGGCTGTATATACCGCGGCCAGCAGAATATCCCCCAAGGTAGGAGCCCCTGGGTCCGGGGGCTCTGTTGCCAGCTGCACCTCGCCCTCGGCCTCTTACGCTGCCTGCTTGTAATAACAACACAAAAAACGATGAGGAAGCTACCGTGATGGTGCAGGAGGAAGACCTCGGCCCGCGGTTCTTGACATTTAGTTTGTCCTGAACTTAAAGGGCAGGTGGCTACACCTTTGGTCTTGGATGGGCTGGTCAAGAGGCTTCAGACATTCTATTTCCACTTAGATGGGCACCCTAAGTGTACAGGAAACTAACCTGCAAGGTGAGTCCCTCCAATTGTGATTGCAACTTCGATAAAGAAATACTCATGGAGTGTAAAAAAAGCTTAGTCCTGGAAAGGGATCTGCTAGTCCACCTGCCTCATTTTATGACTGAGAAAACAGGCCTAGGGACGTTAAAGTGACTGACTAATCACAGACCCAGTTAATTGGAGGGCAGGACCTAGAACCGAGGTTATCTGCTTTCTAGGGTCATGCCGGGTTTCGTTATGTTCTAACCAATGACTACAAACAACAACAAAACACTGGCCCCTGGGCTGGGGTTGTGGCTCAGTGGTAGAGCACTTGCCTAGCATGCGTGAGGCACTGGGTTCGATCCTCAACACCACATATAAATAATATATGAATAAAAAAAGATCCATTAACAACTAAAAAAATATTAAACAAAAAAAAAAAACAACAAAAAAAAAACCACTGGCCTGACTTATAGATTTAATTTCAAAAGTAGGGTTTGACCTAGGTTCTAAGAGATGGGCAGACCTGCCCCCAATTGGGCAGACCCTGACAAGCGAGAACATAGTCCCTTGATTGGAGTGCTCCTGGGAGAAGGGTCTGTATTTCATTCAATGCTCAGAAATCACCGTCTGAAGAATCAGCAAACAGAACTCAGAACTCGAAGCCAAACCCAAATGAATGGGGCTCAGGGTCCATCAGCTCAGTATATTACAGCCTCCCTAGTAGCGGGGCTCCTGGGGGACCCGCTGAGGAGAAGAGTCCCACTAACCTTTCACGAAGTAGTCCCTGTTGGGCCCGATGAGAGCATTGTAGGGGTAACCGTAGTAGGCCAGAGTGTAGGGGTCGCAGGGATACACGTAGCTGGGCTGCTGAGCTGCCGCCTCCGCCGCGCCCCCGCCCTTGGCTGCCTTCTGGTAGCGGGAGTACTGCTCCTTGTCCACCGGCTTGGCCAGCGTGACCTCCAGGCACGAGCCCTCCAGCTCGGTGCCGTTGAGGTTGTTCATGGCGTGCACTGCGTCCTCGCGGCTGGTGAAGTGCACGAAGGCGTAGTCGCGGATCTTCTTGACGCGCTCCACGCAGCCTGGGTTGAACTGGCCAAAGCTCTTCTTGATGGTGTCCTCAGTCGTCTCGATCATGAGGTTGCGCACGTAGAGGATCTTCACGGTTTCCATCACGTCCTCGTCCACGTCGATCTCAGGCTCCGCCCAGTCCACGGCGATCTGGTGGCCCCACAGCTGGATGCGGCCGGGCATGAGCTTGCGGCGCGCCATGGCAGCGGCGCGGTGGCTCTCATACTCCACGAAGGCGAAGCCGCGGTTCTTCATCTTGTCAGCCGCGCTGGCATAGACGATCACATCGAGCACGCCCTCGGTGACCTTGGCGATCTCCTCTAAGATCTCCTCGCGCTTCTTCATCTTGGGGATGCCGCCGATGAAGAGGCGGCAGTTGTCCACGCTGCAGCACACGCCGAGCAGGCGGCCGGGCCGGATCTCGTAGTTGTTGAGCTCGCGCACCGCGCGCTTGGCCTCGTGCTTGTGACAGTACATGACGAAGGCGTAGCCGCGGTTCTTGCCATCGAAGTCCATCATGAGGCGCAGCTCGTAGATGCGGCCCACTGTCTCGAACACGGGCACCAGCTCGTCCTCATACACGTCGCGAGGGATCTTGCCCACGAAGACCTCGCAGCCACGCTGCGGGTGCGGACCCTCCCAGCCGGGCGGTGGACCGCCGTACTTGCGCTGCCCGTTCTCCTGCACCATGCTGTAGCCGGTGCGTTCCATCAGGGCCAGCAGCGAGGCCTCGTTGGGCGCGCCCGCCACGCCCTCAGGGACCTTGGCAGAGGATGCTGCGGCTGGGTCGCTGCTCATGGCTGTGGTGGAATCCTCTGCGGTCATAATGTCAAAGGCATCCACAGCTGGCGGAAACCTGGGGAAGCAAAAGGTAGCATGAGTGGGGAACCTGCACCGACTTCAGCCCCAATTTGACTCCTTTGCCTCTTTCCAGACTCACAAGATGCATGCTTAGGAAGTTTTATGCCATGCGCTGGTTAAATGAGAAATAAGATGGAGACTGTTGTAGAAATGCAGCAGCCTTAAAATAGTCTGAAATAGTCAAGTTGAGCAGGAAAAACCAGAAGTGACTCAGAAGGGGGAAAAAAAAAACCAGAATGAGCAAGTACTTCCGTTTTATTAGTCCTCCAACAGCTTTGAAGCTTAGAGAATCTGCTGTCACTGTTGGTGAAAACTTTAGTTTTCTCAGCAAATGGCAATATCTTTTGCTTAATTTCTGCACTGTCAACTCAGATGATTTAACTAAAGCATTATACACATTCCATTTCTTTATTCTGCAAATACAGCCCTTTCCTTTTCTTTCTTAAGGCAGTTTTTTTTTGACTGTAGATATGGAATAGAGAAATGCAGTACTTTTATGCAGGTAAGTATGCACATATTTTTGTTTATTTATTTGGGGGATCAAACCCAGGGCCTCATACATGCTAGGCAAATGCTCTACCACTGAGCTACATTCCCTGCCACCCACTATCTTCTTCATTTTTTTGTTTGGCTGTGGGGGTAGGTAGTGGGGATTGAACTAGGGGATGCTTTAGCTACATTCCAGTCTGTTTTTATTTATTTACTTTTTGAGACAAGGTCTTGCTAAGTTCCTGAGACTGACCTCGAACTTGCAATCCTCCTGCCTCAGCCTCCCAAGTTGCAGGAATTACAGGCGTGCATTACACCATGTCCGGCAGAGCAATGCAATTATTAAAGAAAACATTGAACAGGTGTAATAAGTGAGATACATAGCGGTGTGCTGAAGCTTTAGAATAGGAAGAAATGGAATGTCCATATTGCCATGGACTTGGTTTAGGAACTATATTAAGTCAGATTTTAATGCTGTCCTTTACACAAAATTCTTGGTATGAACCATTTATGGATTTGGAATCAATCCACAAAAGAGCTAGATTAACTTCAAGCTGGAGGACTTGTGAAGCAATACCTCCCTGGTAAAACACAAAGAACTGTCATCTGCATTCTCTTATTTCATCTTCTTAACCTCTGTGCATGGTAAATGATACCAGTATCAATTTGCCCCTGGGGAAAGAGACTCAGAGAGGCGAAGTAAACTGCTCCTTTTCACACAGCAAGTGTCAGCCTGCAAGAGAACTTGATTCTAAGATTTTGGCTCCAGATTCTGCATTCTTTCTTCAGAACTGTGCTGTGCAATAGTTTTCTGTGATGATGGTAAAGCTGTTGACAGCCACATGTGACTACTGAGCACTTGAAATGGGGCTAGTGTGGCTAAAAGAATGAATTTTAAATTTTATCTTTTTTTTTTTTTTGGTACCAGAGATTAAACTCAGGGGTACTCAACCGCTGAGCCACATCCCCAGCCCTATTTTGTGTTTTTATGTAGAGACAGGGTCTCATTGAGTTGCTTAGTGCCTTGCCGTTGCTGAAGCTGGCTTTGAACTTGCGATTTTCCTGTCTTAGCCTCCCAAAGTGCTGGGATTACAGGTATGCGCCACTGCGCCCAGCTAAATTTTATCATTTTTAATTAAGTTAGCCACAGCTGACAGTGCTTGTCTGAACTATGTCCACCTTCACCTCTATGGCACAGAGCTTTCAAGAAATGATTCTACATTATACCAAATATCATCATTCAGAGCTGCATACAATGCTTTTGTAATGAAAGTCTCCAATTGTTTTTTTTTAATGAAGTTTATTTCATTTTTTAGACAATTAAATTTTATTGAAAATTAACCACAAACAAGTAATCATTGTTAGTTCTACCCAGTTATAGTCATAGACTTTCTCATCTTTTGTGCTAATTTTGCGAGTGTATATAGCTTGGCTTCTCATAATTTACTTCCTGCTGTTTTCCACCTTAGAAGCATTCTTTCATGGCTTTTCTGTTCATAAAAATATCATTTTTAATGGTGGCATAGGGTTTTACCAGAATCAGGAGTGTCACTCATTTTTTAAAAAATTTAGCACCATGAATTGTTTATGAGACAAAATTTCAAATTTTCAAGAGTAATTAAGGTAATCTGGGTACAGTCGTGCATGCCTGTCATCCCAGTGACTCAGGAGGCTGAGGCAGGAGGATCACAAGTCTGAGGCCAGCCTGGGCAACTTATAGAGACCTGGTCTCAAAATAAAAATAAAAAGGGCTAGGGATGTGGCTCAGTGCTTCTGGGTTCAAACCCCAGTCCAAAAAAAAAAAAAAAAAG
>PVHX01017190.1:0-17429 GCA_004024805.1 Geosciurus inauris | reverse complement strand
TGATTTATCTGCTATGTCAAGAGGCAGAATAGTTTGTGAGTAAGTGTGTGGCCTCTGGACCCAGACTTTGTGATTGTACAAGTCCCAGCTCTAACTGTGTAAGTCCCAGCTCCTGTCAAAAAAAAGAGATATTTTTATGAATAGTAAATTTTAAAAAAAATGAGTGACACTCCTGATTCTGGTAAAACCCTATGCCACCATTAAAAATGATATTTTTTATGAACAGTAAAACTATGAAAGAATGCTTCTAAGGTGGAAAACAGCAGGAAGTAAATTTATGAGAAGCCAAGCTGTCTACACTCCCAAAATTAGGCTTTTATTCTTTTTTTTAAAATGATCTGGAGCAAGGACATTTAGCTTCTTCCTGCCTCAGTTTCCCTATCTAATGCTAACGACTAACCTCATCAAGTTTAGTAGAGTGAGTAAATATGTACAAAGCACTTTGAACGGTGTCTAGAACATTGTAAATGCTCAAGAAGTGCATTATTTGCTGGGCATAGTGGTGCCTGCCTGTAACCCCAGCTACTTAGAAGGCTGAGGCAGGAGGATCACGAGTTCAAAGTCAGCCTGGGCAACTTAGCCAGATCTTGTCTCAATAAAATAAAAATGTCTAGTGATGTAGTCCAGTGTCAGAGTGCTTGTCTACCATGCTCAGGGCCCTGGGTTTGATCCCCAGTACTGGAGGGGTGTTTATCCAAACTTCTGTAAAACTCCAGACCAGTTCTTTCAGTTTTAGAGTAACTTTTATAAAAAATATTTTTTAGCTATTAATGGATCTATCTATCTATCTATCTATCTATCTATCTATCTATCTATCTATGTATTTATATGCGGTGCTGAGGATCGATCCCAGGGTCTCACACACGCCAGGCAAGCGCTCTACCACTGAACCACAACCCCAGCCCATAGAGTAATTTTTAAAGCAAACTTTCTAGGTTCTTTTAAAAATCTGTTGGATGTGGCTTTTATTCTTTTTTTTTTTTCCCTTTGCTTTTCAAGTGCTCAAGCTGGCTTGACACAGTTTCAGTTGTTATGAAACTTTTTTTCTAGCATATGTTTGAAATGATACATTAGTTCCTGTAGTTTCAAGTTGAAACAAATTTCAATGTGAGATTTGAAGATGAAGATCTTTTCCTTCTTCCCAATGGAAGATAAGCACATATTTTTAAAAATACCATTTATACAAACACACATATTTATAATTTGTGACCTGGGAAGGAAGTGCTAGGCACACGTATAAACATGTATGAGACAATTCAAGATTTTACCTGTTATACTACAGAAAAATATTAACTGCCCGATATCCAAAGGATTCGATCTCATTGCTCAGTTGAGATACCATGGAATTTAATTTTTATTTCCCTAACTGTACTTTGAAACAACTGTTTTAGCCAGAAATGGTCATATAATGGTCAGGTTGTGGAGTCATTTCCAATTCCAACTTCAATAAATAAATCAGAAATTTTGTTTTAGTCTGAAATCTGCTGGTGTCAGTGTCAATAACATAATTATCTCTAAAACTTTCAAAACAGTTATTGCTTAATTCTTACACCTGCAAGCCAACGAAAGCTTTTTCCTCTGTGCTTTCATCATTTGGAACAAAGTGTGTTATTGGTGCTGGTGCCTTTTTTATTTGCTCCTGTGAAGTTCAGGAGTGACTTTTCACATCAGTTTTAGTAACTGCATGGGACATTCAAACTTACTTGCATGTTCATCTATTTTGGACTATAGTTTCTTTCTTTCTCTTTTAAAATTCTTTTCTAATATATTCCCAGTGCCATGAATTGAGCTATTTATATTAGTCATGTTAATTGTTCACATGAATGAATAAATAAATTTAATTTTGAATAAATACATTTAATTTTGTGCCAGAAATTGATTAATGTAACAGTCAAAGTAACTGTATCTTTTACACTAACTACCAATATAGCATAAAAACAAGTGAGAATCATAATGAGATACCATTTCACACCATTAGGCTATCTATCTATCTATACGAACAAAAACAAACACACAGAAAATAATAAGTGCTGGTGAGGAGGTGGTGATATTAGAACGCTTATGCGATGCTGATGGGAATGTAAGATGGGGCAGCCGCTAAAAATAATAATAGGATGGTTCTTCAAAAAATTAAATAGAATTATCACACTATCCAGCAATTCCATCTCTGGGTGGACACCCAAGAGAATTAAAAGCAGGGACTTAAAGACATATGCATACACCAATGTTTCAGCAACATTACTCACCAAAGCCACAAGGTGGACATAGTGCCAATGTCCAGTGGATGAGTGGATAAGCAGAATGTGGTTTATGCACCCAATGGATTATTCTAACCCTTGAATGACAGACAGTCTGACACATGCTACAACATGGTAGTGCCAGGAAGACACACTGAGTGCAAGAAGCCAAATGCAAAAGGAAAAATGCTGCCCAATTCCACTTAGATGAAGTAATTAGAGTCACCAAATTAATAGACAGGAAGTAGAAAAGTAGTCACCAGGACTGGGGGAGAGGGAGAGTGGAACACAGAATTAGTGTAAATGGACATAATTTTCCTTAGACTTGATGAAGAAACTCTGGAGATGGATGAGGGTTCCATGCCAATAGGAATGTGCTCAATGCCACTGAATGATCCACTTGAGAATGTTTCAAATGGTGCATTTTGTTCTGTATACTTTAACACACACAAACACATCCTAAAAAAACGAGGAGGTAAAAAGATGCAAAAAAATAGAGAAAGAATCAGTAAGATTAGGATTTTATTACAGGCCTTTAGAGAATGATATGCTGAGTACGTTCACATGTGAAAAGTCTCACATCAGATTGGTCAAATAAATTATGTGCACTTGAGGCCCAAAGCTTACATGCATTAAAAGATAAATGATTTGATGCCTTGAAAAGGGCAACTATCGGGGCTGGGGCTGTGGCTCAGTGGTAGAGCACTTCCCTTGCATGCGTGAGGCACTGGGTTCGATCCTCAGCATTGTGTAAAAATAGAGATATTGTGTCCATCTACAACTAAAAAAAAAAAAAATTAAAAAAAAAAAAAAGAAAAGGGCAACTATCCAGGCAATTGTAAAATTCCAGCATATTTTAAAGATAGCCTTCTTGAGCTGCCTTCTCTCCCCCTTATCCTAAACTGTTTATGTTTAACTCCAATGGGAAAATTTATGAGAACTTTATATCTGATGAATGAGGCTGGCTCAGCTCCTGACACTTACGTGTGAAAGATAATTTCTTAAGATTTCCAAAAGGACACCAGGATTCATTTTCACTGATTCAGCAAATTTTTATTGAGCAGCTACTATGTAGCAGGCACTGTGTTGGCTACTGCTGGACTTCATCCCAGTGGAACTTACCTCCCAGGTAACTGAATTTTGCTCCAAATACTAAATAGTTAAAAATTAAGGCACTTTGTGCCTGTGCTCATTAACCAGAGATTGCTTTAAAAGGGTCAGACCTCACTATTGTTAATTTATTTTTAATAAGGTTATAGTCCCCTCAAGTTAAAAGTCCAGCCACTGTCACAATTTTGCTTTTAAAAATTAGAACACCTCTTCAGAAAGGTCAGTATGTACACGCGTGGTGGTGGGGAGGTGTCTGAGGATTCATGAGAAATCCTGCTTGCTGAATGAGGATGAGACAATAAGTAGACTTCAAAAGTCGAACCTTGTCAATAAGTAAAACAAAACACTGGATAAATAGCATAGAATTTGCAATCTCGTCCTTTAGCATGAGACAGTCTTTAAATGAATCCGAGCTTTACAGCACATTGAATAAATGAAGTCTCTAAAGTCAGAAAGCCCTGGGTCCAAATCCTGGCTCCCACACTTACTAGCTGGGAAAAACCACGTGGCCTTTTTAAGTCTTAATGTTCTCATCCTTAAAACGGTGACTACAAGCCAGGCGCAGTGGAACATGCCTGTAATCCCAGCACTTTGGGAGGCTAAGACAGGAGAATCGTGAGTTCAAAGCCAGCCTCAGCAATGGCGAGGTACTAAGCAACTCAGTGAGACCCTGTCTCTACATAAAACAAAATAGTACTGGGAATACGGCTCAGTGATCGAGTGCCCCTGAGTTTAATGCTTGGTACAAAAAAAGAACCCCCCCCCAAAAAAAAAAAACGGTGACTGCAGCTAATGTTTATTGAATGCCTACTAGTTGGCAGGCAAAATGCTATGCTCTTTATGTGTATTAACTAACTCCACTCCTCAGTGTCTAGATGGCATATTATATTATGAGGGTCTCTGCCTTACAGAGAAGGAAACTGAGACACAGAGAGATTGAGCAGATGGTCAGTTAATGAGCATCAGAGTTGGTATCATGACACCGGCTGACAGTCTGGCCGAGAGTCCATTCCACGGCTGCTCCAAATGATTCTCATTGTAGGGCGGAGGCGGGGATTAAATGAAATGATACATGTGATGCTCCCGGTTGTATAACCTCCCGCTGTGACCCAGGAATGAGAGCACAAGAAAGTCTGAATTTAAAAAAAAAAGCCAACAAAGACATTGAACTTGAGGCAAGAATCTGAAACCTGTGTGTAGGATCCTTGTGTATACAGGAAAACAGGTAAAAGTTCACCCCAGCCAACTTTTAAGCAGTCCATGTAGAAGCCAGGCCAGCGGGTTCTGGTGCAGACTGGAGAATATCAGAGCCTCCCAGATTCCATTCACACCAGGTAAGCTGTCAGTGCCCTTTTCCACTGGCAATATGGCTCAGGCATCCAAATGTAAGCCTGTTTCTCACCTAACCCTTGGCCACAGTGCTTTGAAAGGCTGTTCCAGAAAGAACCTGAAGAGACTTGCCCTGTTGGATGTAGAAGTCCAATCATCTGTGTGGATGCCAAATCCCTTGAAGGTAGGACCCTCCACACACACGCTACCTTTTGCACACACTGAAAACATTACTCTTTGGTGAAGGCTGCTAGTCTTAAACATGGCAACATGTCTGAAACAAATTATATGCTGTTTGGTACATAAAAACAGCATGCAAAATTATACTTTCCAAATCAAACTGATTATTCTGAACTACGTAGACTTCTTTTTCTTGGTTTTAGGTTGAGTTTGAACTTGTTGGGTTAAAATAAAATTTCAGGTCAACTCAGAGTTAAAAAGCAAAATCATCAAGGAATTGAATTCCCTTTTCAGTATGGTTCAGACAATCTTCCATTAGAATTTTAACTATGAACTGAAATTTTAATTTAATTTTAAATTTTAGCAACCAATACCACTGTACTTGGAAATATTTCCATTGTTTACAAATCAGTCCTTATCTATGACCAAAAATAGGCATGAGTTTACTCTAGAATTATTCAGATTACCAATTAATGTTGATTCACAGCTTTTGGTGTGTGTGTGTATGCACATGCGTGCACGTGTGTGTGTGTATGTATGTGTTTGAGATGAATATGCAATTTGGAATTCTAAAGAGAGTTTTATTTGCTGAGCAACTAACAAATTGCAATTTGAAGATACATTCAGTGGGGTACAGTGTTTCTTACCAAGAGGTAATAGCATCTCTGTTTGTGGTCAGATTTCTGTTTTGATGCTTCCTGTTCATATCATAAAATTTTATCTTTATGAATCATCACTTTTTGGTTTTTTTTTTTTTTTTTTTTTTTGGTACCAGGGATTGAACCCAGGGGCACTTGTCCACTGAGCCACATCCCCAGCCCTATTTTGTGTTTTATGTAGAGACAGGGTCTCACTGAGTCGCTTAGCGCCTCGCCATTGCTGAGGCTAGCTTTGAACTTGTGATTCTCCTGTCTCAGTTTCCCAAAGTGCTGGGATTACAGGCGTGTGCCACGGTGCCCGGCTGAATCATCACTTCTTAAGCATGACCTAACACATAAAATGCACAGATATAACAAAAGACATGCCATACTTGCTAAGAGCAAAGACTTGAGAGTTGAAAAAATACAAGCTCAAATCATGACTCTGGGTCGGTTGTGGTGGTGCACACCTCTAATCCCAGTAGCTTGGGAGGCTAAGGCAGGGGGATTGCAAGTTCAACGCCAGCCTCTGCAATTTAGCAAGACCCTAAGCAACTTAGTGAGACTATGTCTCTAAATAAAATAAAACAGGGCTGGGGATGTGGCTCAGTGGTTAAGCACCCTGTGTTCAATCCCTCACACTAAAAACAAACAAACAAATAAGTAAATAAAATAAGATCATGACCGTGCCACTTACTAAGCCTGTCCCATGAGGCAGATTACCTCAGTTCCATTTCCACATCTCTAAGGTGGTCCTAGTACCAGCATCTATTTCAGAGGACTAGCTCCAGGATTAAATGACTTTTGGCAACATCTGGCACACAGTGTGTTAAAAAGGTTAGCAAATACTATCATCATTGTTTTAGAGAATGTCACAGGAAGGTGAGAATTCAGGTTTTAGAGAGGCACTTGTCACAGAGGTTGAGAGTTGCCTCATGGTTTGCACAGATATTATTTTGTGAAAGGAGATGTTGCCACAAATTGAGGTGGGGGGTGGCAAGGAAAAACAGATGAATTTCTACAAAACGTTTCCAAGATGTGGCCCTGCCCTGAGCATTTATCTTTTTGCCCAGTGCCAAGTTACCGCCACCCACCTGAGTAAACACAGGAGGGAACACTCCTTCCAACGAGCAGGCCTCTGGCACCAGGACATCTCTCTGGGTCAGCTCAGAGCTTGAGTGTGTGAAAGGAGATCTACTCAAGATGGACGCAGAGCTCTGGGGATTTACCTGCAGGCCTACACAATAAGCCAAAGACTGAAGTACAGGCTCTTTTTTTCCTGTTAGCCTTGAGCTAATTGAAAGGCATGGCCCTTGAGACACATAAAAATCTTTCTTTCTATGACTCTCAATTTTTTATTTAGGCAAAAATCTTGAGAGGATCAAAAGCCAGAAGGCTTCTGACATTCTGGGCTGTACCTTCTGCCAGGCCCTGGCTGAGCTGGGGAAGAGTTCATTCACACTGCTCTACTGTGTTGCTGCTTGTACGGATTTTGTTATGGCAAAGCACATCATTCAATGAATGACTGTGTTTGATAAACAGATGCAAAGCCAAGAGGCTCAATTTTCCCAGGCATTTCTATCAACATATCCTTGAAAATGAGGCATTATGCTGTAGGTTCCCAGGGGTGCTGGTTCTTTATCACAAGAGGGGTGAAGCCAAGGGGGCAAATGAAGTGGGGGAATTTTCTGCATGTTTGGCACCACACAAATACCTGCTAGGAATCTGTTATCTTCTTCCCTTTAAATGAGCATTACACTTGTACTTTTTCTCCAAAGGTTGATGGGGTAATGCTGAAGGAAAAAATGAAACCTGGAAATTCAGCACACCCAGACCTCCCAGACTAATATGCTCCAAAGCCGGGAACAAACAGAAGAGTAGGAGGACTTCAAGTTTCAGTCCTTATCTAGCTAGACTCCTTTGACCTGAGCCTTTGAGGGACCTGGCAAGGGAAGTTTCATGGACAGACAGATGCTAAAAGAAGTCCCATCAGCAGCGATGGTTGCACTCTATGACACTAGCTTGAATTGTCATGTTTTGCACTTTATAGAATCATTGATGGAGTCTACCTTGGAGCTATAAACTGAGATTACACACATAAATAGTAGGAAGAGTCATTATTTTATGCACCTCCCCCCATATGGACACAGTGCCTTGATCCAGCTCTTCCACTGAAGGCTTAGAACCCCAGAAACGTGCAACACTGTTCAAGAGTCCAAGGCAAGTGTCGGTGATGCCACACTACTCCTTTAACATGTTTGAACACTTCAACTTAATTTTTCAAATGAAACAACTACCATCATAAAGCTCCGTCAGACCGATTCTGTGGTCTAATTGACTTGTCGTCCCAGGCAGGCTGACAGGCCATAAGCACCACTTCTGAAACCAGGGTAAAGAGCCAAGCCATCAGAGTGTCTCGTTTAAATTCAGACCCCTCTGTTTCACTGCCACATGAGAACTGCTGACCATCTGGTTTTGGGGACGGGAGCCATTCTCAATTGTACTACTGATTTCTCCAATACTGTAATAAGCTTTACTAAGAGTCACACTTTTAAATGTGGTCTCAGGACAGTTAATTCACTTCTACCAAAGTCCAGCTCTGTGCCCCTAAACAAAAGGCAATCATTTGTGGGAACAGTTGATATCCCAACATTGGCATATGCATGCATTCGTTCACTCCACACTGACCAAGCACTTGCTGTATGCTAGGCGGGGGCAGGTGTTCAGAGATGAAGTAGCTGACTTCTGCACAGTCCTGGGAGTTCACAGTCTAGCAAGGGCAGAATGAAAAGCAAGGAGCAGCCAGGCGCAGTGACGCATGCCTGTGATCCCAACTGTTCAAGGGTAAAGCGCTCCTGGGGTCCTGACTTCTGTTCTCAGTACCTACCCCCCAAACAAGAAAAAAGGAAGAAAGGAAAAAAGGAGGGAAAGGGGAAAGAGCAGAGAGATCACCATAAGCAAAAATGGGATAGTGCAAAAATGCTGGGATCCTTGAGAACAGCTGAATTATGGAAAGTAGATAAGCAACAGAAGGTGAGGCTCAACAAAACAGAGCCAGATATAGGGTCCAGATCTGTGGCAGACAATGGGGAGCCCAAGGCCATGAAGTTTCAGCCTGGCTGGAAAGCAAGGGCTGAGCCCTCAAGTGAGAAAAACAGCTCCTGTGTAGTGGCTCTATTATTCAGAGGAATAGAAAGGATTTTATCAACAAGTTCAGGGACTATTCTGTTAAGCACCCAGGAGGTCTGAGTAGCATTTAGAAGGAGAGACTCACAACCCCAGAATGAAGGGTACAAGATAAACCTTAAGTTATGAACTTGACTACCTTTGTGCAGGGCAGCCAGACCAAATCGACTGTTCATTGTAAACTCCCCTCCTTTCATAATACATACTGTTACTGCCATCATTTTCCCAAGTCCTTCTTCTATAATTAAAATACAGCTGGGTGCAGTGGCGCATGCCTGTAATCCCAGTGGCTCAGGAGGCTGAGGCAGGAGTTCAAAACCAGCCTCAGCAACAGTGAGGAGCTGAGCAACTCAGTGAGACCCTGTCTCTAAATAAAATACAAAATAGGGCTGGGGTGTGGCTCAGTGGACAAGTGCCCCTGGGTTTAATCCCCGGTACCCCCCAGATAATAAGAATAATAAAATAAATAAAATATGAACTCTGAGAGCAGAATATATGTCTATTCTCTGTCACTATAGGATCCTCAAAATTTGGCACTTGAACGACAATAGATACCTATCAGTGGTTTGTGATTTCCTTCTTCATAAATTAGTCAGTGTCCATAGATATTTAGAGAGTATCTGTTTTGTAGAAAGCACCACACTGAGGACAGCGCAGCAGGGTCGGGAGGGAGCACTCAAAGCCACATGACTATTTGGCACTAGGAGGTCCCACACATCCATTCAACAGACATTTGTTGAGTGTCAAAGCTAAGACAGTGGCTTAGTAAAGCGTCAAAGCAATAAGAGACCACAAATCAAACAAAACCTAAGCCATGAACCAGCCATAACCTGTAGAAAAGGATAGAAAATCTACACACTTCTGGTTCTATTGTATTTAGAGACAGAAATGGTGTAAGAGCACTTATTTTGACGTCTGTTGTCATCTTTTACATTATTGCAAATGCAATATATTCGCAAGGATGTTACAGGATTAACTGAAATCATGATAACCACATCTACTTTATTGAGTACTTCTATCAGCAAGACATTTGCCAACTGCCATCATTTAACACAAATAATTTCAAAAGAGGACTCTGTGCTACTGCCTGTCTTGTATTTCTGGAAAAGTGACTGTAGAGTGCATTTCACTTACGCGCAGAGAACAGAGTCCACTAAAAGAGGATCGATGGCTTAAAGGCAATCCTCCCCTAAAGAAGGAGACCAGAAATCATCTCTGGAAGCGTTTCCTTAATGTGTGATTTAAAACTCTCAAGTGGTGAAAGCTCCTGTCTTTTGGACCCTTATGCTAACGAGACACCTTATGGAAGTTTTCATTTTTTATGACATTTCTAGGAGAAGTTTACAAGGTAGGTTCTAGAGAAAGGATTAGTAAACTATAGCCAGGGGCTGAATTTGCCTCTATGGCTATTTTCATCACATTTTACTGGAGCACAGCTACACCATCTGTTTATATGTTGTCCATGGCTGCTTTCATGTGATAATGGCACAGTGGAGTAGTTACAATAGAATCTGCACAGCTTGCAAAGTCTAAAATATTTACTGTCTGGCCTTTTACTGCAAACGGTTGCCTAATTCTAGAGTTCAATTCCTTGAGTGTGAACCTCAGCTTTTAAACAGCTATATGATACTGGTAAGTTATTTAAAGTCTTGGTTCCTTATTATACCATCTGCAAAATGCAAATAGTGACAGTAATAATCAAGGTCTCAAAATAATCAGTTACTGTGAGTAATAAATACTATATGGCAAGTGCTTAAACCAAAACCAAGGACATAGGAAGAGTTGATAAAAATTATTATTGTCCCTTTCAAAGATCAGGAGATTGATGCCAGGCACAGTGGCATAGGCCTGTAATCCCAGTAGCTCAGGAGGCTGAGGCAGGAGGATCATAATTTCAAAGCCAGCTTCAGCAACTTAGAGAGCCCTAAGCAACTTTGTAAGATCCTGTCTCAAAATAAAAATATAAAGGGGTGGCGGCGGGGAGAAGAAAAAGAAGAAAGATCAGAAGATTGAGGCTCAGTGAGTCAAATAACTCAACCAAGGTCAAGGTCACAGAACTGAGGCACAGGTGGATCTGATGACGAAAGCAAAGCTTTGTCTACCATGACACTCTTTGCTTCTTCTTTCTTATATCGCAGGTTTAGCTACAGCCAGTGTTAACAGAATAAAACCATTATTAGTGAGAAATGGACATTGGCTGACACAGTTGAAGGAAATTAACATACAGATTCAATTTCAAGTTGTCGGGAGATTATTCCTTACCTTCACCTCCCTTCACCTCCCCACCCCCTTCACTCCCCTTCTAAATGTCCAAGAAGTTCTGTAGAATGTTCCATTGCTATTTCTGACCTTTTGCAAAGCAGTTAACATTTCAAGTTATATTTCTAGAATTAATAACCTGTGGAATTAAATTCTTAAGTGGAAATGTTTAAGGACTAGAAGTCCATGATCGAAATGTCTAAGTGGGAACGTGGGACCACGAACAGGCAGTGTGGATGGCGGCTACACACCCTGTGCTCTGGGGCCAGGCTGCCTGATTTCAGATCCTGTCTCCACTGCTGGAGGAACAATGGCCTCGCACAAGTCACTGAGCCTCAGTCTTGCCATCTACGAAATGGCAATAAAAACAGTATCAAGAACAATGAAAAGGAATAAAGGAGATGATATAGAGAAAACTTAGGAAAAAAAAAAATACCCGGCAATAGTAAATGCCCAGGGCCTTTTATTACTATTATTTCCGTTGATCAAAAACAGTAAATGCTTTCAGGCATTTTCTTTTTGTAAAGAATTATGTAGCCATAGTTTAGAAGTACCAGTTATCTGCTTTGACCATATAGTTTTTTTTGTGTGTGTGTGTGTGTTGTGCGTAGTGCTGGGTTGGAACTGGGGGCCTTACACTAGCTAGGCAAGTGCTAGACCACTGAGCTACACCCCTAGCCTAACAATATAATTTTTAAAAAGTTTTTAAAGAATCTAGGAGTATTTATTCCCAAAAATACATGGACAAAGTAGAAAGGAACTTATGTAAATATTACCTTCTAAATTTATATGAGAAAGTGCTCTAAGACTCTGGACATGTAATTGTATGCTATATTTTTTAAAAAAACTAATGATTATGCCAAAAGCAAATTCCATGTTCTCTTTTATATTTGTCCAATCCTATAAGTATTGTGTTCTTTTCATAACTAGTTGGTATGATTGCACTGAAGCTCTGTGCCTACTCAGTGAAAGTAGTAGTAGGTTCTGAATATTGCCTATTTGAACTATATCAAATCTACCAATGCAAGTTTAACAAAGAAACCTGGACATAACATTTCTGGAATAATTTTATGTACCAATATTTGAATATATGAATTGTTAGTTTTATGATAAAACAATCTTTAATTCATAATAGAGTTCTACAGATAAGAAATTCTGCATGTCATTTAGAATGATTCAAGTGATTGAAAAATTGATCTCCACCTATCTAATCTACCCATCCAACTATATCTTTCCTGTATATACCTTCCCCATATCTATCTTTACACCTATAGTACTATGCAAAAGTATCAGTCCCATTTTCTTGATTTTTTGTCTTTTTGGTACTAGGGATTGAACCCAGAGGTGCTTTACCACTTAGCCACATCCACAGTCCTTTTTTATTTTGAGACAGAATCTCGATAAGTTGCTTAGGGCATTGCAAAGTTGCTAAGGCTGTCCTCGAACTTGAGATCCTCCTTCCTCAGCCTCCTGAGCCGCTGGGATTACAAGCGCATGTACCACTGTGCTCAGCTGTTGGGGTTTTTTTTTTTTTTTTTGGTACCAGGGATTGAATTCAGGGGTACTTGACCACTGAGCCACATCCCCAGCTCTATTTTTGTGTTTTATTTAGATACAGGGTCTCTCACTGAGTTGCTTAGCACCTTGCTGTGGCTGAGGCTGGCTTAAAACTTGCGATTCTCCTGTCTCAGCCTCCCAAAGTGCTGGGATTACACGTGTGCGCAGCAGCACCTGGCTTGTTGGTTTGTTTTTTGAGATGAGGTCTCACATGTTGCTCAGGCAGGTCTCAAATTCCTAAGCTCAAGTGATTCTCTTGAGTGCTTTCATTCTCTTGATGGAGAATTTGAGAATAAGGGTGATTATGAGCAAACCACAATTAGATAATAGTAAATTTGGGATTATAATTTAATAAAGAAACCCTATCTTTGGGGTGATAGTTTCTAGTCTAACTTCTACTTGGCAGAAGAGTCATATTTAAAATAAAATCAAACCCAGACAGTTAAAAAATAGTGGAGGTTCAGATATATGGCTTTTTAAAAACTCTAAAATTGATGCATAGATGGTATTTTTCATTTGTGAGGTTTCTGAAATTTATACCAAAACAAATTTAGAAAGAGAACTTCCCCAAATGTAAGCTTATGCAGTCATGATGATGGTGCATGACTGCTATTCTTTTCTCTCTAATTGCAATTTATATTAGTAATTTGCAAGCACTAGTTACATAAAAATAATGTGGCCTGTGGTTACTATGTCATCTTATCCACAGGTACACATTCCCTAGGATATATTCTAGTATTACTTTTTAATGGTATGTCAGCTAGTAGTATACAAGAACATTACAGGTCTCTTTGTAAGAAAAATGACAAATTGACCTATAATAAAGGCTCTGACATAGAGTGACATAGTCAAACATTAGCTTCAGTTTTAGGTGTGACCTTATGATTTTATTTAGTTAACATTAGTCATTTCGGTTGTAACTATGAAACAATATCTGCTACCACAGGAAATGTTTTTTAAAAAAGCCACCACATCCTGTTTAAATGTAAAGGTCCTTATATTTCACTGGTCAGTGTCTCAAGGCAATAGCTATAGTCAAGTAGCATTTCCTCAGGAGTACTCCCAACCCCGAACAAGCCACGGGGTACTTTCTTCTAAATTAAAATATTTTCAACTACAACCATATTTTATGACAATATGACCATAATAGGGACTATATGAGAAAAAAATAACAGTGAATTTTCTAGTGGGAGACAACTTAAGGACAATATGAAAAGACAGGGGAAGGTACTGGCATTGAATAGGAGTTCCCTTCTCCCTGGAAGGTCTCTGTTCCTGAGCAGTTTTCTACTCCATGATGGGTCCTATTAGAAGTGGATCTCAAGTTAATCTGATATCGACTCTATAATATAGAAGTTCACACACATTCACCCCCGCCCCTGAAATCCAAGGTTCTCAGTCCAATAATGTCAGTCACCTAGCTCTCTTTCCACATCCCACTTAAGTGTGCCACATAGGGGAACAACATCCTGTGCTGCAGAGAGTAAAAGCTGGAGAAACCGCCTGAGGAGGTCTGGACTTCAGGAGGAAGACCACCTCCCCATATATTCCCGCCATCTTTCTTCCCATTCACTCTTCCTTTCCTTTTCTTTTTCTTGTTAATGTTTTTCGTCTCTCATCTTAAATTCTCATTTAATATCCCTGTTTTTTGAATGTAATTACCTTGGTTAATAAGTACCCCAGAGTAACATGTGGGAATTCAGTGATGGTAGTCTCTGATTAGCTGTTTGCTTTAGCCCTTGTTTAAATAAATTCCAAAGAACCCCCAAAACACATCCTAATGGGTATTCGCCATTTAAACAAATGTAGTAATACACGGTTTGAAACTAGGAAGAGAATTTGTCAATGAAAAACTACTTAAGTGCTAAATTTATATGTAAATAAATTTTGAAGGTGGAAATTATAGATATTTGGAAAAAAAACCAAATAGCTCTATTTACTTCTGAGGAAAGATATTAAAAGGAGAAGAAAAAGAGAAGAAGGAGAAGTAAACCAGTTTTCCAAGTCTCTATAATTTAACTAGGCAGTTCAAGGTACTTGGATTTCCAACTTTAGAGTTCTGGGAAGCAGAATTATAGTAATTAAAGAAATTCATGAAATATGCACCTAAGAATGGAAACAAACAGAAAATACATATTCAGGGTTTTACTGAACCTAGAGTATTTAGAATGAAATGTTCAAATGTCAGGAAGATACATTAAACTCCTGGAACTATTTTGTTGGAGTTTAATTGACATTCACTTCTCATGCACTCCATACTTCCAGTGAATGCATTTGGAGTTAATATTTCAACTGAAAAACTACGATGCCAGTAAAAATGCCCCTGATTTGAGTTAATCATTTGTTCCCAGTCTCTCAGGGAAATACTGGATATTCTTTGAATTAATAAGGTGAGAAATGACTTTAATGCTTCAAGGGAAATACAATATACCAATCCTGCAAATTAGTTTTAGAAAGCATGGCCTATCTTATCCCATTCTACACCAGAAAATGTAATTGGCTCAGTTATTTCCTCTTTTTTCCAATTACTTTTTAATTTTTTTGGTACAGGGGATTGAACTCAGGGGCACTCGACCACTAAGCCACATCTCTAGCCCTATTTTGTGTTTTATGTAGAGACAGGGTCTCACTGAGTTGCTTAGCGCCTCGCCATTGCTGAGGCTGGCTTTGAACTTGTGATTCTCTTGTCTCAGCCTCCCAAAGTGCTGGGATTACAGGCATGCACCACCGTGCCTGGCTTCCAAGCACCTTTTATGGCAAAGAAAATGGGACTTACAGTGGCCAACATAGTCCTTCCCTTATAAACCATCTCCATGAGCACCAACAGAGGGGCAGGGCCGGTCAGAGTTTATTCCTCAGAGATCCTGAAGACAGACAGGCTTAATAAATTCAACATTAGTTTATTTGGAATTTGGACACCTAAATGCCAATGCCAAGTATTGAAACTCTAATTGAGAATCTTATTCATGTGGAGAATCCTGCAAATGTCGGTCATTATCAACACAACACTGTCGCTATCTCCAAGTCCATCAGAGAGTAGCCAGCTCTACACAGACCTTTGGTTCCAGGTGGGGCAGCTTACACAACATGGGCTTGCTTCTTCCTTCTCAAGATTCTGCACCGGGAGGCTGGGCAGACCTTTGCATTTTATATTGGAAACACACCCAGCTTCTGTCCACAACGAAAGAGAAATGGGACACTGTTTTGGAAACACACTTTGCCTACATAAGATTGTGGCTAAGCTAGTTTGGTATCTCTGAAACAGCATGAAGAGCAATTTATTTTTGTTCAAAAGGTGTTCTTATCTATGGTAGCTCTTGGCTCACAAACACATTTAGTGTGGCCTCTTTTCTTTCCTCCACTGACAAATATATGAATGTACACAACACACACACACACACACAAACACACATTCTTTTTGTCTAAGCCTAAAACACCGTCTACTTTGGTATTCTTTTATTGGAGATTTCATCAGGCATGTTTATATCAGAATGCTCACTGATCCCAACCATGGCCTCACTGCTGTATCCTAGCTACGTGAGCCATCAGTTCCCCAAAAGCTTCGGCTTTCTCCCTCCTCTCTGCTGGGAAACCACCCAAGGCTACACCAAGAAGAAAATAACTTATGTGGAGTATGAATATTTACATTATTTGCTTAACTGGCTGACACATGCTTTCAACAAGTCGGTGGGATTGAAAAATACATCTTTAAAAAGAATCCTGGTGGGGCTAGGGTTGTGGTTCAGTGGTAGAGCCGTTGCCTCACATGTGTGAAGCACTGGGTTCGAGTCTCAGCACCGCATATAAATAAATAAAATAAAGGTCCATTGACAACTAAGAAAAAATATTTTAAACAAATCCTGGTGGTCAAGCATTGTAGTGCTCACCTGTAATCCTTGTGATTCAGGAGGCTGAGTAGGTTGATGCAAGTTTGAGGGCAGCCTTGGCAACTTAGTGAAAGCCTATCTCAAAATAAAAAGGTCTGGGGATATAGCTCAGTGGTAAAGTGACCCTGGGTTCAATTCCAGTACCAGGAAAAACAAAACAAAACAACAACAACAAAAACTGGCCCTAATTGTACGCCATATACAAAAATTAACACAAAATGCATCAAAGACCTAAATGCAAACTGGGCGCACTGGCGCACACCTGTAATCCCAGCACTTTGGGAGGCTGAGACAGGAGAATCGCGAGTTCAAAGCCAGCCTCAGCAATGGCGAGGTGCTAAGCAACTCAGTGAGACCCTGTCTCTCCATAAAACACAAAATAGGCTGGGGATGTAGCTCAGTGGTCGAGTGCCCCTGAGTTCAATCTCCGGTACCAAAAACAAAAACAAAAAAACCACAGGCAATATAAGAAAAACCAGATTGGATTTCATCAAAACTAAAAATCTTTCTGCATCAAAAGACTATAAAAAGAGATAAAATGTACCTCATGGTGTGGGAGAAAATATTTGCAAATCATGTCTGATGAAGAATTACTGTCCAGAATATATGAAGAACTCCTACATCTCAACAACAAAATTAGCAGACAACCCAACTGAAAAACAGGCAAAGGACTTGAATAGACTTTTCTCCAAAGGAGACATTTAGATGACCAATAAGTGTCTAAAAAGATGTTCAACATTATTAATCATGAGGGAAATGTAACTCAAAGCCATAGTGATAGACTATTTCAAACTCATTACAATGGTAACTATCTCAAAACAAAACAAACAAACAAAAAACCAACAGTGTGGGTTCCAAGATGGCGGCCTAGACGGACGCTGTGGTCAGTCTCTCCAGAGCCAGAGGTTGAAGTTGTGGAAATACCATCTCCCAGCCAGCTTCTGGATATCATCATACAGCTACCCGGGCAGGAATTTCACTTGCGCGTGTAAGCAGGGCCACCAGCCAGCAGCCATTGCCACAAGCAGAGTGACTTCAGCAGCAAG